>JAJKFI010000066.1:1763059-1785986 GCA_029204185.1 Lerista edwardsae | reverse complement strand
CACACACACACACACACACACACACACACACACACACACACACACACCACGACCGAGGGGGGCGATTTACATATATAAACAAACAAAAATTGGCCCCTGCACAGCCAAATAAGTAGCAAAGAAAGTTCCTGTGCAGTGTGATATTCTCCAGAAAGCTGCTGCTTCTGATGCCCTGACAAACGGTGAGCTCTCACAGCTGTTGTGTCCATTCCTGGTACTCCTGTTGAGGGAGAAGCCACTCTACACAGAATGTCAAAGGGACTCTTTTTCCCTTGCCTCTGTGCAGCGCAGCTGTTGAAAAGGTAATTATATGTATAACTAAAGCAGAGGGTTATTACTGAGAGTGCAATGTCCACAATGCCACCAAAATGTAAAACATTTCAAACTATGACTCCAACTAAAACTGATCCACAGATCTGGGCCACTGTCAATGCAGCCATATCCCAAAAGAGAACTGGAAATAAGTTAGCATTCACATCAAAATAACATTCACATCAAAACACCAACAATTCAATTTCTATTGGTAATGGATGCAAACCTGCAAAAATTCACTCCAACATTCTTCAGGACCACTGTGGCTGCGTAAGTGCAGCCCTCCTTGAGAACACCAAATGACACCTTAGGTGGAATGAGAAGGAAGCCTGACAAGTGCTGAATTGCAGCTGCCACATTGCAGGTCTTGATTTTTCCAGCAATAGGATCATCAACCTGCACAAATAAGAGAGTGATTGGCAAGGCCAAACATATGGTGTCCTGGTAGCATAAAGGCCAGGTGACTAAAGTTACAGTCTTTTATGACACGGGTCTTAGCCGCATGCATCCCCAGAATTTCGAACTACTCATGCAGCCCCCACCCCATTTTTATTTATTTTATTTCAATTATAATTTGCCATTTTCCTGAAATTGCACTGAACATATATAGGGAAAAAAACAGAACTTCCAAAACTAACAGTAAATTTTAATAGTAGAAAAATAGGTGTTCACTTTACCTAATTTAAAATCATTTAAAAAAAAACTCATGCCAAAAATCCTATTGCGGTCAATAGGAAAAGGTATTATTGGTATTTCCTGGCTCACCAGTAGTCGGGGTCAAATTCGAATTTTTAAAAATCCTTGTATAGTCAAAATTATGTCTATCAAGGCAATTTTCATTATTCTTATGTAATAAACACCCCCCTAGGGATGCAGGCCCTACAGATCCACCTCCCCCCCCCCAGATTTACTGTTTGTTTGAGCTACCCTACTATCAAACACACACACACACACACACACACACACACACACACACACACACTGAATTTTTCAGAGGCTCTGCATGTGCTAAACCAGTCTTGTGAATGGTTCAATATCTGTATATAGTGGAACACAACAGCCTGAACATTTTTCAAATCTAAGGTGAAACCAAGGAACATTGGCCAGGGATCTGGACTTGGATGGATCCATTCACAAGGCTGATTCAGCACACACAACCATTGGGAAAAAATGGAGCCAGGTAGAATTCAGCATGGAAAAGGGTAATGTGAAATCAGCCCTGAGTCTTTGAGATCAGCGGCGGACAAATGAATATCAACTGCTTTGTAACAGAAAGTAACTTGTACACTGGACACAGGAAACTGCCTTAGACTGGGGGTGAAATCCTAACCTGGAGTTAGGCCAGCACAAGGGACTTGTGTCAGCTCAGGAGTGTTGCAAATGCACTGTAAAGCTCATTTGGAGCACTCTCAGAGTCAGGGGGGATGGAGCATGTCCGTGAGCTGGGCTCCCTGACTCCGGGAGTGGTGCAATTTTGCTTTATGGAGCGTTTGTAACATTCGTGGGCCAGCACAAGGGACTGTTGCCAACCAAACTCCAGGTTAGAATTGTGCCCTAAGTTAAGCCATTGGTCCATCTTTGACAGGCAATGGCTTTATTTAAAATATTTTTTTTAACCTTATCTCATACCCATAGAACTCAAGGTGGCTTACAGCAATAACAAATTTTACATACAGTTAAAAAGGAAGACCATGCAGGCAGAAAACCTGTAGAACCAAAACAGGGAGCCCCAAAAGGGAACAACACCTACAGCAACTAAGCATTCTACGGTCTCCTGCAGGCTTTTCCAATCCTACACTTAGGATCCTTCATCAGAGACTGATCCTGGAACCTTGACTCCACCACTAAGCTGTGGTCCCTCCTTGTGGTTTTCCCCAACTTTAGCAGCTGTGTCTAGGCACAGTAATTATTTTGACGGAGATGTTGAAAAAGCTGCTTTGGGAGAGGAAGTGTAAGGATGGAGGGAGATAATGCTTTTTAAGAATGTCGACGCTGCTATGATAGAGCCGCTGGTTTTTTGGTCTCAGTGTTATCTCTGGACAAACAGATGCTGCAAGTGTTTGAAGTACTACAAAAGCCTGCAAAACCCAGGAACACAAATGGATAGCAGATAAATGAACCCGCTAAGGGCAATGATGTCTCAAATCCCTTTCAGCTACAATAAGCTTTAACTGGGGGAAAATATGGCAGGGTTGCAGGAAACAGATGAGAAACATCAGGAATTAATTCAGTACTTTGAATTAATAAACAATGGGGGAGTAAACGCTCATTGTTCACCTTTTGCCTGGGTTCCGATTCTGATTTGATTCTCTGTATGCATAAGGGTAATCTCACGCTCTCTTTCCTTGGAGATCCTGCAGCATCCACCAGAAGAGACTGAAGTCTGGGCCTGAAGGGGCTGTCTGGGATATTTCCATTCACTTCTATCTCGACTGAAGAGACAAAGCTTTTTGAGGTTGACTGCAGATTCTGCATATCTGTGGACGCAATCAGGAGGAGCCAGTGAAAGTAAAATATCTTTGGTCTCTTTTTTTTTTCCTCTTTTCATTATCAAGTAAAACCTTTCATGCGGAAAATGTGCTCAATAAATGTAGCTTGCCTTTGACCTTATAGGGGAGGGCTTGCCTGTTGGATGATCTCAAGAGTCCTAAATGGTTCATTCGAGGGCCAAACTAGAGGTGATGGAAGCAGGCCAATTTGTTTCGCCTTGGATCCATCCCCAGAGAGATAGGGTACAATTTTCAGAGCAAAAGGGATACAGCAATAAGGGGTGCAGAACCCTTTCCGGGGGTGGGGCAGAATGGGTTGGTGATGAAGGCAAGTTGGATTGGGCATAGGAAGAAAAGAGGATGGGGGGGCAGCAGAGCCTGCTTAATCCTAAATCCCTTCCTCCTCAGGATACAGCTGTAGTTCCATGGGGAGTTAGTTAAGATTGGACGGTGAGTCTTATATGTGAAATTCCTTCTCTACAGTTAAAGGGAGTCAAATCCAACTCAGTTTTGCAATCTTACTGGTCTTTGTTTCAGATAGAAAGGAGATGTCCTGGGGTGTTTTTTAAGTGCTGAGTGGTATCCTGGGGGACTGAGGAAGAGGATGACGTCTGACTTCCATTCTCTGTGTTATATTTGTTTTAATTATCTTTATATTGTAGTTCAGTCTCAATCTCAACTGAATTAAGCTATGGTAGCTGGAGAATGCTGCAATTGGGAATGAGCCTGTCTCCCGCTGCACAACAGGAAGTTTTAAGATTTCATGGTCTTGTCTTCGGGGCAAATGGGAAGAACAACATATTCACCAACATCCTCCATTCCACTGATGAGAAGGAGCTGATCAGGTTAAGTACCAACCTTCTAATCTTATATCTACGCTTATGTAGTCCTGCAGAAATTAAAGGGACATTGGTGCGGACATGGAGAGGGGGCTAGGAGCCCTATGGTTCAGCCCTAAGAACTGCCATGCCAGCAAAAGGGGCATTAGAATGGAGCACACTGACCATCATGTCAGGTTTGCTGCACACTGCAAGAGGAGGCTGGAACGACAGACTGTTAAGATTACTGCAGTAGCACAAATATTATGACTGCTCCTGAATTCATTCCACTCTGCTGCAACTCCCTGCGATAACCTTTACGGTGTTACCAGTTTGCATTTTCTTGATTATTGTAAGTGGGTCTATTTTAATGTTTTTGTCTGAATGTGTTGATTAGAGCCTGAGATTTGCAAATTAATATTGATATTCTTTGAATTCTTCTCACTGCTTGGGCAAGTGGGAAGGGAAGCACATAATGTTATTTAGCATGCAGAAAGAAGTATTGCAAGTGTATTTGTCTGGGGCCACTTCTTAAGGGAAGCTGCTTGTGGTATAAAAACTACAATTACTGTGTCAGAATATTGAGAGTCTTCACTGCCAATGTAAATTCTATTTTTTTTTAATTAAGCCCCATGTATGACTGCCTTCTCCAAACAACCTGCTGGAACACGTACCTATTGCAGAAGGCTCGAGATGGATTTCTCCAGGGATTGAAGAACTTGATGAGTTGAGCAAATCTCCAGCAGGCTCAATCTTCCTGGGACACTTAAGAATTTCTAGCGAAAGATAACCATTATTATATGTAAGCAGCTGAAGCAACAGCATACACTTCAGCAAACATGAGGCTCTTAAGCAGTTCCCATTAGTTTCAACAGAGTCAGTTTCATTAGGAGAACTTCTTCGAAGTTGACTAATAGACATTCTAATTGCAGGGATGGCCCTAATGATGTTGTTTTAATTAAAATTCACAGGATGTTTTCCTGTTTACTATAGGAAAGGAAAGGGCAGTGACCTCTCCTTTCAGCATTAGTAATAGTTCAGCATTATGTTCAATGTTTCGCATGCAGAAGGTCTTAGCTTCAGTCCCCAGCATCAGTACTATAAAACAATGGCATAGCTAAGGCATCTGGCACCCCCACCTTCGGGTGCCAGAAGTGCTTTCTGGAGGCCTCTGATAGGCACTTCTGTTTGTCTGTTTACCACCCTCAAGGTGTGGTACCCAGAACAACGTTCCCCCGTCCATCTTCACTACGCCACTGCTAGAAAAGGCTCTTATGGAGCAGCCTGAGAAAGACCCCCTGCCACATGTCCTGTCAAGCTGTTTCTACCAGTCAGAGCAGACAGTGCTAAGAGTTGAATGGCCAAGGATCTGACTCAGTGAAATGCATCTTCATAAGTGCACAGCAACCTAGCCTCCAGGGCAGTGGTATTCAAATTTTTAAGACTGGGACCCACTTTGTAGAATGGCACTCCTGTCAGGACCCACCGGAAGTGATGTCATTAATTTGGAAGTGATGTTGTGGCAGGAAGTTATATCATCAAGCAGGAATGCTGTCATTGTAACGTAATAAAATGACGCTCCTGAAAAGCCAAATTGGCATTCTTGGATTGCAGCAATTGTACAACCATGTAACATCTCTGACAGAAAGCAAGATTAGGACAAAATATAATGTAAAAGCACTGAACTAAAAACAAAATAAAAAAAAAACCTCACTTGAAAATTCAAACTGTTAACACTCACAAAAAGGACTATAACAAGAGTAAGGACTGCAGTTTCCAAGATGGCAGCTCCCACCTTTCCGCGACCCATCTGACATCAGGTTGCGACCCACCAAGTGGGTCCCAACCCACAGTTTGAATAACAATGCTCTAGGGTACTAGATAGCAGAAATACGGCTTGGTGAGTAATAAGAAGAATCTCAGCAGCCTATTTGTCTGACTTGGTACGATGCTTTCTAAATTCTGACAGGCAATGAGACTAGTCCTTCCTAAGGGCTGCAGGATGGAAAATCTGAGAAAAATTATAGGAACCGGGAGAACGGAAGATTGTTTTGCAAATGCAATTTTACTTTTCTTTTGCACTCCACATGGTAAAACAAGGATTTTTCAAAATCACAGATTACCTCAGGTTACATGTCCATGCATGAGAAAACGCCACTGATAAAAGAGAATTATTCTGTGTTGCAACATACCTAAA
This sequence comes from Lerista edwardsae, assembly GCA_029204185.1. Taxonomy (NCBI): domain Eukaryota; kingdom Metazoa; phylum Chordata; class Lepidosauria; order Squamata; family Scincidae; genus Lerista; species Lerista edwardsae. Next base: position 1,780,170 of record JAJKFI010000066.1, on the reverse strand, counting down.
CTGCTTTCAATAGTTGGACTGTCAGTGGATTCTGTAATTGTGTCCAGCAATGATTCCTTTGTATCTAACTTTGAGAAGGGAGGGAGTATTTTCGCAAGTTGTTCAACATCAGGAAGCTTTAAGGAGAAAATAATCAATTAAAAGAAACAGACAAGCAACTCTAAAGCAGGTCCACACACACACACACACACACACACAGAGAGAGAGAGAGAGAGAGAGAGAGAGGGGGGGGGGGCTTCCTTATTTGAATATCCGCAGTTGTCAAGCCTATGGCTGGGGCCTCAAAGGACCTCTCAGATGTGACTGAGGTTTGCCAACGCAAACCAGAATGGACTTCCTGTCATGTCTGAGAGGCTCACATCCGATACACACAAATCAGTCTCCTGGAACTCAAACTGTCAGTAGAACCTCTCAGGAAACCCTGCCTATTACCCCTTCTTATAACTGTAATATCTTACATTTCTGAAATGTTTTAGCTGCAAGGACAGCTCACATTGGGGCTGCCAAATCACTACTTCCTCATGCCTATGCTATACACATGTCCTTGCAACAAATGGCTCAAGTTCCAGCAAAAGGCACCACTCCTACTTGTCCTTTACATGCTTTCCTAGATGCTCTAGTAACAAGGCAGGTTGTTTGGTCAGAGTGCGATGCTTCCAACTTTACCAGACGCTCCCATAATCCCATTACCTCCTTTAGCAGAAATTCCAGGCCAAATTCTGATCTGAAATAGGGGGGAATGACTCTGTTCCTCATACTCAAAAGGCACGTCTTTCCATCCTCAAGTTCTTGTCTAGATAGGTTTTAAATGGGAAAAGAAAAGAAAAATCATACTTTCACAATGGTTTCATGCTGTTCTACAGTCACAGCCTAGCAACTACATACGGGAAGAAAGGTGAACAAACATGGTTTGCTTAATCTTCTTCATGCCCCTCCCTTCCTAAGGATTTCCCGACTGCAGTGTTATTCAAACTGTGGGTCGGGACCCACTTGGTGGGTTGCGACATGATGTCAGGTGGGTCGCAGAAAGCTGGGAGCTGCCATCTTAGAAGCTGCAGACCTGACTCTGGTTATATTTCTTTTGTGAGTGTTAACTGTTCGAATTTCCAAGTGAGGGTTTTGTTTTTGTTTTTTGTTTTGTTTTTAGTTCAGGGCTTTTACATAATATTTTGTCCTAATCCTGCTTTCTGTCAGGGATGTTTCATGGTTGTACAATAGCTGCAGTCCAAGAATGCCAATTTACATTTCAGGAGTGTCATTTGATTGTGATACAATGACAGCACTTCTTGCCACAACATCACTTCCTGTGGGTCCCGACACGAGTGCCATTCTAAAAGTGGGTTCCAATCTAAGAAGTTTGACTATCACTGCCCTACTGCCATCAGTGGAAGAGCTGTGTATCGATGACTTTGCTACAGCAGCCCTGTGCCTTGGGAAAAGTTTTCCCTTAATCAGTGCTGAGTGGGAAAGTTATTGAAACAAAAGCATATGAGCAAGAATAATGTTCAGCAGAGATTTTTTTTTGGGGGGGGGAGTTCAAATGAGCAAATAATGTATATACAAGCAGGTTTTTAAAAAGGTGCATATGGGGTACAATAACAAACAAGGAAAAACAATATCCTGCTATCCTAACTTGGGCCTATTCCCTGTTGTAGGTAGATTCCAGACTAAAGCTCTAATTTCCAACCCTTACTTTTCAAAGGTTGTTCAACCTTCCTTCTGCAGGGCTAGAGGTTACCTGTCCTGGCATTTTTTTTTTCCCAATGGCAGACTAGAGTATAGCTACAATCTCCATTCCCTAGGAGAGGATATTGTAGCGCTGGTATCAATTTGCACAAGGTGCAAATAGAGCAATGAAAAAAAAGCAAGTTGTTGTTGTTTTGTTTTAACACTGACATCTTCTTTAGCATTAATATAAAGGCCCTGCAGGCATAACTCCTGCAATCCCAAATTCACTTTTGAGTAGACACACCGGATTGCATGGAAAGAGACCAGACCTCAACAAGATTTTTATTCAGAGCTTTCAGTCACTTGCTTCTGAACGACACACTAAAACTAACAGCACCATTACCTGATCTGCTCTAACTTCACTTGCCAGAGAGATACCTGCTTTTCCCCTTCCTTGCTGCATGATGGGAAATTGAAAAGGTCACAGTGTTATTATTCAGAAAGCACAAAAAGTTTACAAAACAATGCATGAAATATTTTAACTATGTTACATCAATGTCTAATGATTTCTACAATTACTATTACAGTAGTAATGATCACTACAATCATTCTATAAATGGCTGTTGGCCTACATGATGCCTGTGAATGACATTTACTAACATGTGCTCTCAGTAACGTTTTGTACTTTGATACAAGGCACACCATTAGTTTTAGCACCTTGCCAGTGTGCCATGAGATTAAAAAGGTTGAAGAACTCTAGACTAACCAAGGAAACTGGCAGATTTAGAGCGTAATCCTAACCTGGAGTTAGGCTAGTAGTTAGGCCAACCAAGTTTGGTTGGCACAAGGGGCACCGTAAAGTATGTTTGGACCACTCTCAGAGTCAGAGAGGCCAGCACACAGAGGTATGCCATTCTCCCCGACTCCAAGAGTGGTCCAAACATGCTTTATGGTGGCCCTTGTGCCAGCCTAAATCCAGGTTAGGATTGCGCTCTTAGAATGGACAAAAACTAGCATAGTTCATAGAACACATAATTTGTGAATAAATTTGGAATTTGTGGTCACAAGATGTGGCAATGACCACTAGCTTGGATAGCTTTGCAAGGAAACTGGACAAATTCATAGAGCACAGGTCTATCAATTCATCTCATCCCATGGGCTCTCTTACCGGAACGTCTGCCAATATTCTTCAGAATCCTTTGTGAATGCCTCTGGTGATGAACTTTGGAATTCTGTGGACACTGCCTGCTCGTATATTTCTGCAATCTGAGCTGCAAAACCATGAGATATGGTTACTACATACTAATATAAGTTCTACGGAACAGAAGGCAGCTACTGCCCATTTTCACTTTCTGTCTATTAAAGAGAAATGTTGGCACCTGACATAAGTGTCCATTTTTCTCAGTGGAGGGAGGACTTTCTTATGTGGTTTGATTTCTCTTACCCCCTCCACCCCCAAAGAGGCAGAATTTAGGCAGATCTTTGATAGTTCTGGGCCCACCCAGTTTTGAAAGGTACGATTGCTAACCATGTTGTTGTTGTTCAGTTGCTAAGTCGTGTCTGACTCTTCGTGACCCCATGGACCACAGCACGCCAGGGCTCCCTGTCCTCCACTATCTTCCGGAGTTCACCCAATTTCATGTTCATTGCTTTGATGACACTATCTAACCATCTCATCCTCTGCCACCCCCCTCCTCCTTTTGCCTTCCATCTTTCCCAGCATGAGGGTCTTTTCTAAAGAGTCCTCTCTTCTCATGAGGTGGCCAAAGTATGTGAGCTTCAGCTTCAGGATTTGTCCTTCCAGGGAGCAATCAGGTTTGACTTCCTGGAGGATTGACCAATTGGATCTCCTTGCAGTCCAGGGGACTCTCAAGAGTCTTCTCCAACACCATAATTCAAAAGCATCTATTCTTCGGCTCTCTGCCTTCCTTATGGTCCAGCTCTCACAGCCATACATTGCTACTGGGAAAACCATAGCTTTGACTATGCGAAATTTTGTTGGCAGGGTGATGTCTCGGCTTTTTATTAAGTTGTCTAGGTTTGCCATAGCTTTCCTCCCAAGAAGCAAACGTCTTTTAATTTCATGGCTGCAATCACCGTCTGTGGTGATCTCGGAGCCCAGGAAAATAAACTCTGACACTGCTTCCATGTCTTCCCCTTCTATTTGTCAGAAACTGACGGGAGTGGTTGCCATGATCTTAGTTTTTTTAAATGTTGAGCTTCAAGCCAATTTTGGCACTTTCCTCATTCACCTTCATCAGAAGGTTCTTGAGGTCTTCCTCACTTTCTGCCATTAGAGTGATATCATCTGCATATCTAAGGTTGTTGATATTTCTCCCAGCAATCTTGATTCCAGCTTGTGAGTCATCTAGCCCTGCCTTCCTCATGATGTACTCTGCACATAAGTTAAATAAGCAGGGTGACAGTATACAGCCTTGTCGTACTCCTTTTCCAATTTGAAACCAATCGGTTGTTCCAAGTCCGGTTCTAACTGTAGCTTCCTGATCCACATACAGGTTTCTCAGAAGACAGATAAGGTGGTCAGGTACTCCCATCTCTCCCAGAACTTGCCACAATTTGTTGTGATCCACACAATCAAAGGCTTTAGCGTAGTCAATGAAGCAGAAGTAGATGTTTTTCTGGAACTCTCTTGCTTTCTCCATGATCCAGCATTGCTAACCATATAACCCAAAAATATGTAACTTTATATTTAATATTTAACACCCTGACAAGCTATTTATCTTCCATAAATGTCTGTTGTATGTTAACTTGTTTTAAAATATTAAAACAGGTTAAAATGCCACCGACATTTATGGAAGATAAATAGCTTGTCGGGGGTGACTCTATCTGGATCAAAACTGTGGTGGGGAAAAAGTACTAATGCCCAGTGTTACAGTGGTAAATTTTAAAGTGCAGAAGCTTCTCATGGCCTGCTGACTGCCAAGACCCCATTGCCACACCTCATTACAACCATAACAACCATGATCGATGTTACATTTCTTCATTAGAGCACTTCCTTCTCCTGCGGCTTATTTCTACTTTGAAACTTTTTACACTTCATTTAAAAGTCTAGCCACCTTCATCCCAGACTCTTGGAGGAGGAGGAAATAGTTTTAAAACAGATGTATAAAAATTGCAAAATGGGATTTAAAGGTAGCCAAAATAAATATAGGAAGTATTTTAAAGGGCTGGTTTATTTGTGTTCAATCAGAAGTCAGTATCAATGTCTTCAACAGGACTGAGTCCCAGGTACATTTGCATAGGAGCATAGCATTAATATAATAAGAACTATATACAGTTTCTCCTTTGAGAAAGGTGACAACTTAGAGATAAACATACTGTATGTCCCTAGGCAAATTTCTCATTTTGCACCCTGCTGAGCCTGATGCCTTTTCTCAGCTAAAGTCGTTTGAAAAAAACGTGGCAGAGGCAGCATCTGAGTTCTCCTACTGGTGATATCACCCCTCCTACTGTAGAAGTTGTAGAGCTCTGCTCCCCTTTCCCCCTCCCTTGCTCCCTATACTTCTAGCACAGTTTCACTCTTGCTATTTGAAAAGCAAGCTAACCCCTCCATTCAGCAACATCACACAAATAGATGCCCATCTAGTTCGCCGGCTACACGTTTCAGGATGAAATCAATGAAACAGCTCTTAGAAATGCTGAGAAAGATGGAAGCAAATTAAGCACAAAAGGATCACTGATGATTTTTAAAAATCCAGGGTAAGGTTTATAAAAACAGAACACGAATAAGTATTACCTTTAGTGTGGAGATCCTCCGAAGATTCTTCAAGGGCGGGGAAAGACTGCAATGAACATAGATCATTTGAGTTATGTGATTCTAAAAGTTATGTGATTGAGGCTGCAATCCTATACACATTTTCCTGGGAGTAAGCCCAATTTAACACAATGGGACTTACTTCTGAGTAGACATGCAAAGGATTGCACTGTGAGTAATGCAAGGTCTGTATTTTTTTTTATTTCATCAAAAGAGTTTTGCTGACACCTAGTATTGTGGCTAACATTATATCCATCAAAGGATCTTTATGACTGACTAAAAGCATACAGTGTATACAACTCTCTGAATAGCATATGTAGATAACTGTAGGAGCTTTAGACAGAAATATGGAGAGGGTTTCATGGGAGTACAAAAGCTTCCACTTTTTAAATTAATCAAATTAAATTTAAATTTAAACCACTTATGCTGAGAGAAGAAACAATGAAGGAAGTCCTAACTATCCAGCTATATTGGAGGCTCTACCCACTATATACAACTTTTTATGCCTCAGAAAGGGAAGTGAGGAGTTTATTCAAAATTTCTCCTCCCCGGCCAACAGCTCTTTGCTCATCAGGATCAGGGCTGTGGGCTACCTCCTCCTTGATTGTGTTTCCACAAGTATGGCATGACAAATCATGTACTCTAAAGATCTCACTGCCTCTTGTGAGATCTCTGTGCTCTTGCTGCGGGTGGGGAGGTCTCAGTCATTGGAGCAAATGAGTTGCATCCCACCCAGCTGCTGCTGGGAAGCCCAGTAGAGTGCTTTTAGTAATCACTGTGTGGGGTTCTCCATCACCACCACTTCCTTGCCATGCCAACCCATAGTGGTAGCCCATATGAAGGCAAGCAAGACCCAGACCACTTCCCCAAGGACAGTATTGGACATATGCACGATTCTCACCATAACTAGCTTGAGAAGATCTGCAGCATTTTCCTTCTCCTCTTCTGTTCTTGGATCTTTGATTGTCATCTCTTGCAACTCATCCTCCTGCTTGATGATTTTGTCGATGTAGTCCTAACAAGGCAATGGGCAGAGAACAGGAAAAAGACCAGTTTGGCCCAGCTAGCTATGGTGGCTATGAAAAATGATATTGGGTTCTGCGTAGTCACTTCAATCATTTTGCCAGAGTATGGCCATTTGGGGCAGTATTGTGCCTGGCAGAGCCAAAAGTACATTTCCAGGCTGAAAGCCACTTCAGGTGTAATACTGCTGCAGAAGGAGCCACAATTAAAAATCCCTTTGGCTCCATTTCCTTACATCTCTGTGCTGTCTGAAACAAGAACGCTCACATTTGAGGAGATGCACAAACTATCTGTGTACGGACATGGGAAGAGTTTGCACTTGCTGGGGGATGGGGTCAGAGAAGGGTGACAGAATGTCTCAATTTCAAATGTTACACAGAGACATGGATGAATGGGATGCAGGAGACACTGGCACTTCCCACGTTATTCCCACAGCTACCTTGAGACAATTGAGACAAACATCACCCATTAGAATAACGTTTTATTCAGTTCGAAGTAATTCCACCCATCTGTCTCCTCTTTCCTGGAATCAGTCTGCTCATGGACTTCCCAGAGGCATCAGGTTGACCACTAAAGGAAGCAGACCACTGACCTTAAATGACATTTTGGACTGGTACAGCTAGACTCTTCTTATGTTCTACCTTGACAGAAAGCTGCAATTTGTGTCTCAGCTCATCCGTGACTGGTTCATACTGGATTAACCGACGAATCTGAAGCACATTTGGACATTTCTGGATAGGTGCCGGCGAAGACGCTAACTCTTTGAACTCAATGTCTAGACCTTTCCAGGCATTCATTCCAAATGGAGGACCTGGTTTCTTCCTCTGAACCCAAAATAACAAAGTGAGACATTACTTCTTATTACCTTATATTATTTAGACAATGTATATCGCAACAGGGAAGGCAGCTTGCAGGATTAAAAACACTCAATAATACTAAATACTTATCAAATAAAATCTAAAACAACAACATAAAAGACAGCACAAGCAGAAAAGATAAAAATCAGTAACTTTGCAAAGAAATGCATCTCAATTTAAAGCAAGGCAGAATAAAGAGGATGGGCAGCTCAATCCTAAGCTTCCCTGGGGAAATCCCCGCCTCCTGCAATGGGACTACCGGCTATTTTCCCAGGGATGACGTGATCTGTCCCATGTTGGGCTGCCTGACCTGAGGCAGGAGATAGGATCCAGCAGTGGAAGCCTTACCATCTGAGCTGCCCTCCTCTAAAGCCATTACAGCTTATTAAAACTTTCTCAAACTGTGGTGCTTGGAACTCGAAACATTTTTCCAAGTACAGTCTGACTATTATTTGTCAAAACTATTACTTCTCATGATCTAGATTCTACACCTCTGTTAATGCAGCCTACTATTGCATTAGATTATTATTATTATTTTTTTGCACTGCATCACACTGCTGGCTCATGTTCAGCTTGTTGTCCACTGAGTGCGCAATCCTATCTCAGACAGAAGTCCCATTAAGCTGAATGGTACTTCATATGATTGCAGCTGTAGAAACATCCTTTTTACATATTATATGCCAAGCCAGGTGAATATCTCAAAATGATGAATAGTTCTAATCATACAGCAGGGTGACTTTATTAGCTTACGAGTGTACTGATTCACAGAACTCTCTACAGGGCAGCACAAAGTCCCTATGCAGGCATAAATGGCTTCAATCCAAAATCCGTGCACTTTATCCGGAGGATTTGGTGGCTACCCTGTAAGGCCACTGCTGTGGTACATTATGCAATGTCACGTGGGAACAGATTTGTTTTCTGTTGCTTCAGAGAACAGAATCAAGACAAATGGGTTTACATTTCAAAGGAGATTTTGATTAAAGATTAGGAGCAACATCCTAACAGTACAGTACAACATGTTCGACAGTGGAACAGTCTGCCATAGAAGGTGGTAGACTCTGCATCATTAAGAGGTCATTAAGCAGAAGGTCGCATCATCTATTGCCGTTGTGGACAGTTTGCATTGGCAGAAATTGGATTCTATGATCTTAGAGGTCCCTTCCAATTCTACGATTCTATATCTGAACACTGAAAGAAACAATAATGAGAGTTATGTACCTCAACTGGAGGAAATGTTTCCCAGGCCCTTGACTGGAGATTATAAGGAACAATACTGGAAGAGTCTCTCTTCATTATCCATTGAGATAATTCAGACAAAGGACGCAGGACTGTAATACTGAGGACTCCTAGTTTGAAAGGCAGAGAGAGATCCTAGACATGCTGTTGCATTTAATTGACCTATCATTGTATCTCTGCAAAGCCTATTCCTTTCATTCAACAAATTATGTTGTTCAGCAAACAGCTTTCAAAGCAGTTTAATTAGCAAAAGAAATGAAAAAAAATGATTCCTTGCCCGAAACAGATTCCCAATCTGAAAAAAATACAAGGGAGGCACCAACAACAGCCATTGGGAGAGATGCTATGCTGGGATTGACAGTTATACTTCCTTTCAATATAAGAGAATCACCAGGAGCTGGTCTTTGCATGTTTCTATAAGTTGGAAGGTCAGGGCCTTTTGCTCAATCCAAGCATGCGCCAAGAGCATGTACATTTCTGTAAGATGACTTGCAGGTTGGCTCCAAGTAGCCCAACTGCATTTAATTGCTATAAATGGGGAGGAGGAGGAAAAGTGAGTGGAGTGTTCCTTAGGAGTCCCAGAGGACTTCACAAAATTCCCTTTCCCCAGACATTTCTAGAGGGTATACCAAAGCACTGGAAAATATCAAAGCAGTACCATTTCAAGGGATACCATCTGCAACATCTTTCCACTAACGGTGGCATCTGCTGAAGGGACAATGTTTATTTTACAATGTTTAGTAAAAGTATGTGCAGAAATTCATGCAATAGCTCTGAAAATATCCTCTAGAGGGAAGCTACCCTTTGGCTGTTTTAGAATGCCCTTTGGACATTTGCTAGAGAAAATGAAGGCATATTTAAAATATGCAAGACCGTAACTGTGAAGAACGGCTCTCAGAAGTAAAACTGGCCTAAGACTGAATTAAATGATATATTCCTTACCTGGGCATTCATGTATTGGCTCTTGCAGAACTGCTGTAATTGGATCACCATATGCTATAGATATGTATTCCTCTGTCTCCCTGGTACGTAGAAGTTCAGTGCCTGAGCCATCAGCATAGACAATGAAGAACCTAAAACCCCAACCCCAACCATAAGATAAGTTCAAGTGTTCAAGAATTTCACAAGTATCACTGAAGGGCCAGCACTCAGATAGATACAGGCACTCCCTGATTTAAAGTTCCATCCCAGACACACTTATATAACTTGTGTTTTGTATACACAGGGATTGGGCTATGCAAGAGGAGCCACCCACACTTGCTGTGACCTTGTCCCGTCCACTATGCAGGCCTTTTAAATGAAACATTGGGTCTGCGGGAACAATCCCAGCTAATAGAGCAAAGTGAGTAGCGAGATCTACAGAGCACTGCAGATCAGGGAGATATTTGTGCCCTTACCCCGGGGTAGGTGCCAGCCGCCCCATGGGCTACTAGGATCTGCTATTATCTGCTATTTAGCAGGCACAGATCCGAGCCACATAGCCTGGAGATGGGAGCTTGGATGCGGCCTTATGGCTGCATCCCAATTCCACCCCCCCTGCCCAAGCCGGCCCATCTCCCAGCCTGCCCCTCCAGCCGAACTCGGCTGGCACAGGAGCAGCACACAGGCAGCTTGTGCTGGCACTGCAGCATCGACACAAGCAGCTTGTACTTTACTGCACATGCGTGACAGCGCGGGGCCAGTGCAAGCAGCTTGCGTTGGGCCAAGGGGGGTAATATTGCTTCTTTCATAGCTCACATTCATTGACCTCATACCTAGGTGCATGTTCTCCATATACGAGTGGAGTCTGAATTTGGGCGGGTTCCGATTCCTTTCCATTGGAATCAGTGCCAGCAATGAATTCAGATGTGCTGCCATCAGCCATTACCTGCAATAAAAACCAAAGCTGCTTACTTGTACCTGTCTTCTGGGCACTTGTATTTTTGGTAGTATTTGTGCCACTTCAAACTGAGAAATAAAGATTCTTAACCTGGTTAAGAATTTCTGCTCTTCTTGTACTGTATGCTATCATTCAACACTGGGTTAGATCCCACTAACCCAAACAAAGCTCAGTATCATCCTTGGAAGAGGGACATACCCAAAGAACCCCACCTGAATAATAAAGTCTTAAACACCTAATCGTCTAAAATCAGAACAAACATTAACAGGAAAAGACAGCCTGGATACCTCTTAGCAGAGAAGAGAGGATACTAATAAGTTCACTAGTAAGTAGGGAGAACTAACACATAAAAGGAAAGTGCAGGATGGTTCTAGAGGATCTACGCAGCAACACAGGGTGAGCAGAGGGATATCTAGCTACATGAATTCAGAACTGATAAGAATTTTGTTTTCTCTCCTCAAAAGACTTAGAGCCTGGCAGAAGCACAAACCCTCCTTTGCTCAAATCCCTTGATAAGGCTCAAGACTGAGGGGCTTCAAGTACTCTCTGAAGGATGCTGTACTCCCAAGGCAACCTCGGAATAGGGGCTGATTCTGTACTGACCGATATCATTGCTCTGCAAATCTCTTCCAGAAAAGCTCTCTGACCAAAACATGGAGACGCAACAAAATGGGCCAGGCTACTCTCAGAGATGGACTCATTGGAGGAGGAGTATCCTAGGGCCTTTAAACAACATGACTCAACATGGACATAGGGTGCCCCCAAATCTGTAGTTTCCGTGGGGGACACTCTGGAATGGATCCCCTGCGGATGGGGGGGGGGAATATCTGTATAGGAGTGCAGCCTCAGTCACCTCCTACAATGAAGGTTTACGCCCAGGACTTCACAGTTCCTGCTTGAATCTGAATGCCAGAATTCCTGTCAGGATGGAATCTCTTTAGGCAGTTTCGAGGCCTACACCTAGACATCAACCTCTTACTTTCTGTGTGAGACTGGATGCAAGAGTCCCTCTCAGAAGCAAGCCTGATTGGCCCGGGTAGATTCAGAAGATCTATGCAGAGGCCTCAGCTGTTCAAATCTCAGCTTCCTGGTTAACAGATGCTAAGGTAAAAACACACTTGCCTATACCATATCTAATTGGTTATTCAATTTGAGGAAGAGGGCAATGCTACCAGGGCAGAAAAACTGACAAAGCCTGGCGTCTGGGAGTGAAGGGCCTCACTGCGTGGGGAGGAGGTGCTCCAGCTGCTCCATAGTGAGGACCACAGCTAATGGATCTTCCTTATCCAGTACAAGAACCATTTATGATAGGCACAAACATCCAAGAAGAACTTGCTTATATCGATGCTATATACTAGTATACACATTTGCTTACATTTGTCGTTATCTGTTAAAAGTGGATGATTATTAACTGGAACCCATTACTCAACTACAGCCTAATTCAAAACTGTAAACAAAGCCATACCATACCATCTTCTCCAAAATAAAGCTCACTATTTTACCTTGAAAATGTTTCCTGCAGGATCTGTAACCTCAAGGACAATGCTGGAATTGTGTTTCATAATGTACTTCCCTGGCTCTGGAGTGTCGGCATCCGATAGAAATTCACGTTCACATTTTACAAAAGCGTCCGGGGAGTAAACTGCAGAACAGTTTTCATCAATGGAGAGGCAGCCTTTGTTTATGGGCAGCACCTACCATAAAGGAGAAGAAAGAAGACTCAACATACAGTAAATGTAACTTTCACTGTGATATGGAAATGAAGTCAGTATGAAAGATTACGGAAGATCTGTGCCTTGATTCCTGTCTGCCAACACAGTCAATTACTTTTTGTGTACCAATCCTTGTTTGCCATCTATTAATCTCTACATGAAATGGAGTAATAAGTGGCTCTAGCATCATCATGGCAATTCACCTGTGGAACATGGATATGAATTATTTTATCCTACAGTGAACGCATTATACCTATAAGTAGGAACACAGGATGTCATAAAGTTCTCATAACGTTAGCAATGCCACTTGAAAGGTCCTAAATTTTCCCTGATACAACTGAAATTTCTGGTCTAAGGAAAACATTCACAAATAAGAAGTGTTCTCATGGACTGATAATTCAATGGAAGCAAATGGAAGTAGTTAGAGGATGTCCAAACCCCTGTTAGCGTAACCAGCAAAGAACTTGTTATGTTATTTCCATTACAGGAACTCAAGGAAAACTGACATTGGGCACAATCCAGCCAAACATGAATGCTTTTAAATCCCAGCAATTTCCTTCAAACAATGTACTAAATAAAACCTAGGTTATCTGAAGGTTTAATATAATTAGCATAAGCTAGATTTCATATCGTGTGCTGGATAGGAGGAAAGTTGGGGGTTAGGAAGCAAAAGGAGATGCAAGCGCATTACATACAAACTGAAGCATAAGTAGTTGGAACACTTCAGCATACACTGTTAATTTGAGGCTCACTTGATACGTTCCTTGTGGTGTTGAAATAATGGAGGTTCCATCAGCAAAGATGGCACAACAGGTGCTGTCCTCACAGTTTGTTATGACAGTTGCAAAGTCTGGATTCTCAATACGCATGCATTTCACCTTTCTTACGGTAACTTCGGGGCTAGCGTCTAGGAACAAAATCAGACCAACGTTCCTCAGAAAAGCATGCATACTTGACTTTAGAGAAGTTGACGCTGAGCAGCGATGCAATGCTATTTCCTATAATGATGTCTTTTGAGTGTTTGACATGCTTTTGAAAAGCAAGATCCAACACTTCAATGTACTAGTTACATTCTATTCCTTCTGGTCTTTCTAAAACTGTACACTATGTGCAGTCTTTACTGTGATGCTGCATATATCGTAGGCCAGCCGATGAAAGGAAAAAAAAATCTTGCTTACCTATAAATTTCCATCCTTGGTGGTGGCAGGGATGTCCCTTTAATACAGGAAGGGTTAAGTTGCAAGAAAACCAAGTGGAGGAGCAAACTTTCTAAAGTGAGCTCAATTACATAAAGCTTTCAACTCAGTTAAATACAGTATATCTGCCACAATATAAAAACACTCAAGGGGTGGGGGAATATGAAGACTTGATAGAAGGACATTCCTGAATTAAACCTTTCTAACCTCCTGGATTGCAGAGTTCAGAAAATAGGGCAAGGCAAATGCCTTCCTCTTCCGCTTTCCAGAATATACATTTACACATAAACAATTTTTCCTTTTCTTTCAAGGTGCTAGGGGAGGGCAGTCATCACATCTGAGATGTACAAAAACAGTGCATTATCAGCCCTAGGGTAAGCCTCATAACCAGCACATCATGGACAACATAGGCATATTTCTATGTCAGAACCTCCTCTCAGGGCGCAATCCTCAGCTGCACTGGAACAAGCAGGCCTGTGGGCCCACGCTGTATCCCGAGCAGCTTGGGAGCAGGCTGGAGCATCCACAGGGCAAGGGCACATTTGCCCCAGAGTAGGCGTCAGCCGCTCCAATGTGCTACTCAGATCTGCACCTCCTATATAGCAGGCGCAGGTCCAAGCACGCCCGAGGGGTCTGCAGGGCTCCCCAATCCTACTGGGTGTTGGGCAGGAACTGGAAGTCCCCCCTGCCCCAATCTATGTCCAGAAGCAACACGATCATAGAGACCACTTTGCTGCCATTCCTCAGCCCCCACCCCATAAGGGGACACAGGCAGTGTTCTTCAGGCTGGAACGTCATGACGCCCCAGTTTGAAAACCACTGGATACAGGCAATACAGGCTTGAAACATAAACTCCTACTAAAACTATAGCATGATGGGGTTTAGAAATTCTCTCCAGAGTTTTGCTATACAAACTCTAAATTTACGCAAGCTTTTATTTTATTTTTATCTTAAGGCTTAAGACATATTACCAGCTTGTTCCAGAAATGCCTTAGTAAGGGGGACTTTTTTAAAAAAAAAGAACTAAAGTTACAAAATAAGCAATCCATCCTCCTTTGTGGTCTCTATACAGAAACACCATTCTGACTAGTTGGCTTCTGTCACACCTGATGGTAACTGTAGGTCAGTCATGAAAAGAGATTCTATAGCTCAGTGGTTCTCACACCTTTTAGACTGGGACCCATTTTTTAGAATGGCACTTGTGTCAGGACCCACCAGAATTGATGTCATTAACCTGGAAGTGATGTCATAGTCAGAAGTGACATCATCAAACAGGAATTGCTGTCATTGTGACATAATTAAATGACAGTCCTGAAATACAAGGTGGCATTCTTGGACTGCAGCAATTGCACAACCATGAAACGTCCCTGATAGAAAGCAAGATTAGGACAAAATATTGTGTAAGAGCACTGAACTGAAAACAAAATTTAGTCTGGAGTGTTGGAGTCTGGAGTCTATTACTTTGTGAAACTACAGTCTCTGCTTGTGGCAAATACATTTGATGATCTGATCACCACAATAGCTGTCAAGAATAGAGAACAAAATATAACCACAGTGAGCAGCTGAATCTGTGACTCAGAGCGCAATCCTAAACTGGAGTTAGGCTGGCATAAACTAAGCCAGCAAAGTTTGGCCAGCACAAGAGCCATCATAAAGCATTTTTGGACTACCCTCGGAGTCAGGGAGGATGGCTCATGTCTGTGTGCTGACTCTCTCACTCCGAGAGTGGTCCAAATGTGCTTTATGGTGGCCCTTGTGCTGGCCAAACTTTGCTGGGTTAGCTTATGCTGGTCTAACTCAGTTTAGGATTGTGCCCTCAATTAGTGGTAACTGAGAGGTAAGCATGAACTAGAAACAAAATGAAGAAATACAATGCAATTCTGTAGTAAGATTTTCCTGCTGACTTTGGTGGAGTCTCCATCTCCTGGACTGGGTAATGTTATATCCAAAAATTAGTAACCGAAATAGATTCACTTTGTTGCTTGCCCTGAAAAACTGTTATATGTAGGAATTATACGAATTTTTACCCATTTCATTTTCATCGTCGGGCACAACAGTTTCAATACAATCTTGGAAGAAGGTGGTTATTCTGGTGCCATCAGCATGATCTACTATCCTGGAACCATCCGCCTTCTCCACCACAACCACTCTATCTTCTCTCATGGTCATCACCTGGAATAACAAAAGACCGCTAGTGATGTTGATGGATGGACTAACATTGAACACACATATGGAGATTGAAAATAGATATTATATAACTGTGCATGAAGCGTCCAACCTTTTTACAAAAGCATCTAGCACCTTTGCATTTTTTTACCTGTAAAGCAAAGGAAGTACTTTTTTTACCCAGCAGGTAGTTAATCTGTGGAACTCCTTGCCACAGGAGGTGGTGATGGCATCTGGTCTTGATGCCTTCAAGAGGGGATTGGACAGATTTCTGGAGGAAAGGTCCATCGTGGGCTATAGGCAATGATGGATTGTGCAACCTCCTTACAAAGGTGGTGGGCTACTGGTACCGGGTGCAAGGGAGTGGCAACAGGATGCAAGCATCTTGTAGTCTCATGCCTTCCTGGGGCACCTGGTGGGCCGCTGTGAGATACAGGAAGCTGGACTAGATGGGCCTTTGGCCTGATCCAGCAGGGCTCTTCTTATGTTCTTATGTTCAAAGAACGTACAAAAACAAATGTGGCATCTGATCACTGTGACGCTTAAAGATATCACAATATATGACAGAACCTAATTTAACCTATTACCGTTCCATTGACTGGATCAGTGGCCTGGTAGGCCAACAATGGCTTCAGATCCAGCCTCTCGGACCCCTTGGAGCCAATCTGAATGCCTAGTGGGGTTGTGGTGATCCAAGTGCCTGCCAGGGCATCTGGGGATTGTTCTGAATCGGACACGTGCTCCTGAGGCGCTGGTTCAACAGGCGCTTCTGTCTTTGTTGCTGGAACACTACTCTTGGTACCTTTTCCTGGACAATCAGAAGAAAAGGAGGGTTACTCCTTTAATGACAGCATCCTAGAAAACTACCATTGTTGTTATTACAGCTGAAAGGCTGAAACTTCTTTTTCTACCAACCCATCCACCCCCAAAGCTGAGGCCCAGAACAAATGTGCAAAAGCCCATGCGAAAAATCAGCATTGCTCATGGAGATAGTGCATGCTTGGATGCAAACCCAATATGGGTTTCCTTAACCATGAGCTTTGCCCATGGAACAAAACACTTATCCTTTTCACTTCATGATCCATGAATCTGAAGTCTTCCACATATGGTTGGAAAACTCAAGTGGCTGTCTGCTATCCATGACTTTTGAGTCCTCAGAAATGGTAAGAGGGCACCTTGAACTGTTTCTTAGGGGAGTCCACCTTTGCCACAGCCTGTCCTCCCCTTGCTTTTGGCTTTATAGGGCAGTGCTTTGTAGCTGCCTCTCATCAGTGCTTTGTAGCTGCCTCCTCACGTAACATTAATCCTTGCCTATCCCTTTCAAGATTAATTGCAGTGGTGAAGCTTAAGTGGCTTCAGAAGTAAAGGATATCCCCTTCTCATAGCACCTTTCTAGAGATACCCAGCTATATTATTCCCATTATAATTGCACTGATCATCATAGAACACTTGTCCAATTACAAAATAGCATTTTCATTATACTGTGCTTGACATCATCTAAATATGTTGATATTCGGTCAGATGAATGACTATGTAAAGGCAGGTTCTATTTACACACACACACACACACACACACACACACACACACACACACACACA
>JAJKFI010000066.1:1731782-1763049 GCA_029204185.1 Lerista edwardsae | reverse complement strand
CACACACACACACACACACACACACACACACACACACACACACACACTATGTATTCTAGATCAAATACATGCAGACTGTTGGCCTAGAAGATACCCAGTCTATAAATATTCAGAATGTATTTTTGGTCCGTAATAGTAGGGCATTGCGTGGATAGCTCCTATCAATTATGTGAATAGTTCTTACAAATATGGATAGTTAGAACTATAGATAGTCAGAAATAGTGCCGAACCAAAATGTGGAGAGGTTTTTCTAACCTGTGGGCCTCCACTAAAAAGGCCCCCCCCCCGCTTTAGTGCCCTTTTGGAGTGCATTTAAAAATGCTTGCTCCTTTTAAAATAAGTACTGCCACTTTAAGAGAGGCAGTACAATCTACATTCCCACTGACTCTAGGAAAAGCGCTTGTCAAAAGACAAAGAGGAATGCAGACTGACTCCTTTAAAGTGTGCACTTTGAAAGATAATCCAAGTTTAATTCCTCCCCTTCTCACAGCAAGCTGCTTGCCACAGAGGGGGAGGGATCACACTATGCTACTTCTCTTAAGGGACAGTGCAAGATTTGCACTCCCACCTGTGAATGTTTCAGGCTGAAAATTGAACCCCATGAAAATTTGGCCCAACAGAAGTAAGAAGTATAGGACTTGTGATGGAAATGGGACTCTGCTGCTTGTAATAGACTCTGCTGAGACTGAAAAGTTCAAGAAAGATGTGTGCAATTCTAGGGCATCCACTCAGCAGAAAAAATAATAATTCTGAAGTAGAGGTTATAAGCAAAGCTGAGAGCTATCCCACTTCCTTCTGAACACAGGAGTACTCACTACTTTTCTTGGGGCTTATCTCAGGAGGAGGTGTGACCTCTGTGTGTGGCGTACTAGGTGGAGGTGGAGGTGGTATTACAGGGCCAGAATCAGGACTCCTGATAACTGTGCCATCAGCAAACAGAATCTAGGGAAGAGCAAACAAATTGTTCATATTAACATTCTCACAATCAGGAATAGAAATGTTCAATACTGCAGACATAAGTAAAATAGATATAATAGAACATTGGAGTTTCCTAGTAAGTACTTTCTCTGTGGTGGAATTGAGGGTATCCATGAATGTACCATTCATGAATCCATGAATGAGGTCCAGCATTGCCCCCAGTGCTGGACCTCAACACTGAGAAGATGCTGCAGACGACTGCCGGGTGGTGAATATCCCTGCTGAGCAGTGGGCTTTTCAGAGCAGGGGGAAGGTTAGGGAGGGGGTAGAACTTGGCAGAGGGAGGGTGTAACACGGGGAGGAGAGGGCCTGGGAGAAGGGAGATGATGGCAGACACTTCAGCTGAATCCTATGCCCCCACCCTGCATCCAACACAGGCCTCTGAGGTTCTGTGCCCTCTAAATAGCAGGCACAGATCTTAGATCTGACCCACTGGGGTCAGCCAAGATCTACACGGGGTAAGGGAATAAACGGTCCTTTACCCCAAAGAGACTCCGACAGCTTTATAAAATAATACATAAAAACACTGTTCATTCCGTATAATCTCTAGTGACATCTATACTAGTTGCTGATGTCGTAAAAACATACATGATGGTCTGCAGTATGGACATTATGGAAGGCATGTTGAAATCCCAGTTCAGCCTTGACGTTTATTAGCAGAAGGTCCAGATATTCTTTAAAAAGAGCAAGTGCACCCTGAAAGGCACTTGCCATAGGTTCATCCCATGGTGCTTCTATAACATTTAAAGGCTTGTGACAATTGGGTAGGAGTGATTGCATGGGATGAGCATACAGAAAATCTCATTCCATAGTGCTTCCATTCCATGTTTAAAGGGCTCCACAGATGAACTCTTAACCATGGTTAAGAGACTGGGAATGGATCAGCTTCCTCTCTTCACACACATGCACACACCCCATTTTTCTCGCTTTGCCCTTAGCCACAACATTAAGTGCCACAAAATCAGTTAGCATAATTGACTGACCATAAGGCTAACCAAGGTTTGTTTAATCTGGATTTGAGCTGTATGTACTCAACACCTCAGGGGGAAAAATTATTAACCAAATTTAAGCTAATGCCAAATGCACTCTGTTAATATACCTGGGTGGAGCCATCGAGCATGTACTTTACAACAGTTCCATGTCTGGTGATAATTCTAGACACTTCTTGTTCTATTGGTTTCTTCACGGTTTTCTGCTCTTGTGAATGCTTCACTCTCTGTGGATAGCTCTGCCTAATACGAATTTCGAACAAATTTTCTATGGCTGGCGAAACATTGCCTTGCTCTGCTTCAACCTCAGCCTTGTCTTCATTGGTATCACTCCTTGTGGCACTCTCCACTGTGGGCCTATCAGTGGATTTGGCATCATCTGCCCTGTCTCCAGCTGCCATAGACTCATCCGTCTTAGCTTGCTCCACCTGTATCTTGATGTCATCCACCTTGGCCTTGTCCGCATTCGTCTCATCTGCTTTGCGTTCTTCATTATCATCCTTGTTGCCTTTCTTTTCTTCCTCTTTCACATATCAAAACATCACTTAGATTAGTTATATAAGCAATCCTGTGGCACACACTAGTACATCAAGACGTCAACATGGACTATTGCAAGTGAAAGCAATAATGCAAGTGAATGTGATGGTAATACTGCTGTCCACATTCCATGCTTAATTTTCATTCAGAGTGAGGGTCAGGATGGGACAACAGCAGCTCCATTGGTTTAAAACATGGAACTGACTGAGGGCGCAATCCTAAGCAGCGCCGGAATGGCGAGGCCGACAGGCCTGCACCATATCCTATGCTGCTTAGGTGAAGCTGGAGCCTCCCTGTGGCAAGGGCATGTTCGTTCTAAACAGCAGGCGCAGGTCCGAGGAGACAACGCGGCCTGAATTGGGGCCACGCAGTCTCCCAATCGGCCTTATGGCCAATTCCCAAGCCCACCCCCCACATCCCACCCTCACCCCACCCAGAACCTCATTCCCCCCGCCCACTCCCTCCCCAGTTCCAAGATGGTGCCTCCCTTGCACTAGCCAGCTTTGGCCAATGCAAGGGAGGCGCTGCATGGGCACAACGGGACCGGAGCTGCCTGCAGTGCCGGCCCCGTTGCCTTAGCGCCAACGTGGGGGTGCTTCTTGGCAACCCCACATCGGCGCTAATCACATGGCGCCGACGCAATGATGTTGCTTCAGCGCTACGACTCCTTTAGGATGGCACTGTGAATGACACACAGAGGTGTGGATGTGGAGTCTGGTTTTAAAAGCAGAAAGGATGCACAAGTGAGGAGGGTAGAAGTTTCCCTGTGCGTGCACCTTCCCTCTGCCAGCCCTGATTCCCAGGCCAAGAACACTCCCAGAGCTGAAGAGGGACATGCTTCAGGAGAAAAGACATGCCCTCCTTATCTATGTATCTTTTACAATCAGACCACCACCTCCCTCTTTCTAAATGATGGAAGTAGTTTTGGGTTTAAACAAAAAGAATTGCTGCAGCTACATCAAATTATTTTGGCCTTTAAATTTAGTCAGGGTATCACTCAAGGTTCACTATCACTTCACTTAAGAGCACCTCATTCAGATTCATTCCATGAATTCATTCATTCCATGAATTCCACCACAGAGGAGAATCAGGAAGAGAAGAAAAGGCGAGGTTCCTCCCTCCCTCTGACCTGCATACTCTTTCAAACAAGAATCAAAGGCCCCCATTTTTTCATGCTATTTAAGAAGAACAGATTTAGTGGCTAGATTCAGGTTTAGAACAGGTTTAGTGGCTAGATTCAGAGCTCTTTTCTAGCTGGAATCAAATTTTGTACCTACAAGAAGCACCATTACTTGAGCAAACTCAAGGTTCGCATAATGCAACGCTCACATAACACTGAACAGAACTAACCTGCGAATTGCTGGCCAAGGAAGGTTAGTACCAATCCATTGGGACAGGATACATTCAAAGTATTGAAAGCATGGAACTCAGGAGTGGCTTGCCTTTGGACTGGGTCCTCTAACTCTACCTAGAGAATTTAAGAGGAATACAAGTGCTTCTAAGTTTTTCATTTGATCAAACCCTTTTTACTGTGCTTTCCAGCCAAGCACAAGCATTTTCCATCCGTCTGCCTGCACTTTTACTATACACAACTCCCATTTTCTTTTGGACGTTTAATAAACTAGCTCATTTTTCCTCTTTGTCTGCCTAGTCAACGTTAACAGGCAATTCAGTGGGTTGTCACGTCTCTTTGTCCTGCAGATACTACTGTGGGCTTGATTTTTAATAAGACTCTTTGGGGATCAGAGATCTCTTCTCCTCTGCCTGGTCTCTGAAGCCTGGGATGGTGGCAATGGATGCAAATTAACCAAGGTTTTTCCCCTGATCAGCTGCTAGTCCAAATTAAGGGAAAGCATGGAACAAGAAAGGGTGAAGCCGTGGCTAACTACACTTCATTATCCTTCTTGTTTAGCCTATCATCTCTCTCTCTCTCTCTTTCTCCTGACATTTGCCTTTCAGAAGATGTGGCTGTACAGCCACAATGATTATCACTATCCTGTAGCCCACAGTTCCTTGGGGTTAGGGAGCCATTACATTACTTATTAGGAAACAGACGCACACCTTTTTCTCTTCTTGCTTTGCAGGGTCTTCTGGTGATCCAGTAACTGTGAGACGAGAGCTCAGCCTGGCAGACTGTAAGGATTTGGCCGATTTCTCTTTTACGATTTTTGACTTGGTGGTAGTCGTGGCAGTCGTGGTAGCAGTAGAAACAGCTGAGCCAGCAAGCGTGGAAGCAGGCACATTTACAGGAGGAGTAGAGAAAATGGTCGCTAAATAGGGATCAGGTTCATCTGCAGGAATAAAAACCCAAGATCTGCATGAAAATGAAGTCACCGCAGACCTACAGATGATTCTTACCAACTTAAGTTTCAGGTTTTTTTCCGAGACGAAGCAAGATGGTTGAATTAGGGTGCCTTGAAAACTTGCAGTGACACAATTTCCCCCTGTTCTGCCAATATGATTTGATGCTTGACTAGACACATTATGTACCAGTTCAGATGTGTAAATGGGGCAGTCCTTCCATGAGGCCGAGTAAATCAGTCGTCTCAAGTGGAGGGTCAAGGAGGGCAGCACGTGCTGCCATCTGCCACAAGCACCATCAGCCTGGACCCTTGGGGCATGTCATCACCTCGGTCTCTCTCCTCAAAGACAGAGGGGATTAGAACAAGTCTCCTCCCCCTCTGTCTTTCTCCCCACCACACTCTTCTTCTGTGCCCCCCTCTCCCCACTCTGCTGCTGCTATTGCCCCTGCAGCTCCTCCATCTGTAAGTGGAATGAGAGGAGAAGCTCTAGTTAGAGGATGTTAAGGAGATGCTCCTCGCCTCCAGTTCCTTTTGTGAAAGGGTAGAAGGGAGATGGAGGACAAGAGCCAACTGCAACAGTGACAAAGGAAGCAAAGAAGGAAGACAGACAGGATGAAATAAAAGAAACGAAATGCAAGGCAAGCTCTGATGGGAGCAGAAAAGAGAAGTGAGCCTTGATGGAGTGACAGGACAGCATTTCATGCCTCACTCAGATGGACACAGATCTTGGGATTCCCCTGAGGACAAACTGTCTATTATGTACAGGAAGGCGTAGATAAACCTCCAGGCGAGAACATGTTGGATACTTTGTGCTGCAGTGGTGCACGAATAGGGTGGCCTCAGTCCCAGAACTAGGGCGGAGCCAGAGAAGCACCTGCTCCAGGCGCTGAATTAAAGGGGGCGCAGGATTTCCCCCAGCTCAAACACGGAGCCATGCAGAGAAAAAAAAGAAAGGATTAAAAAAAGATGACAAGTCCCAGAACCCTCCTTTCTTCCTGGTGGGAGGCTGCAGAAACTGAAAGTGCTGCTGCTGCTGTTGCAGCCCGAGCTGCCTGCAAGCCCTGCCAGCCCGGTAGCTTCCCCTTCAAGCACGTGGAGTCGAGTGGGTGGGAGGCCGCCTTCCCGGAGTTCCATGCAATGCCTTGCTCAGGCTCTGGGCTGCTCAGTCGGCAGGAAAGCTCCCGGGCTCCCAAGACCTGCATGGCGCTGCTCCGTCCTCTGCGTTGCAAGCCCCCTTCGAAAGACTGTCGTCGGCGCCCCTGCTAAAATTGCGCATCAGAGGCGCACGGGGCGCTTTTCTGGTGTGGGCAGTCGCAGCAGCGGGGCAGAGATGTTAACCACTGGCTCGTGCTAGTGATGAGTTTGGGAAAAAGGGGGGGCACACAAAGTACTTTCTTGCCCCGGGCACAGTTTTCATTCGTTATGGCTCTAGGTGGCCTCACCTACCTCACAGGGTTTTGTGAGGACAAAAGAAAGGGAGGAACCAAGCACACCACCCTGAGCTCCTTGGAGGAAGGGTGGTATAAAATGTGAAAATAAATAAATCTGATGTATGGGAGATATCAAAAATGCATTGGCCCCGGGTGTCAAATGTCCTAGGTATGCCAATGCTACCAGCAGATAGTTCTAAAATCGAAAGTTCCACCTTGAGCATTCCTTGCCACTGCAGGTTATTTGCAAACAACCCAGATTCATCCCTCCACATAGCCCTGTACACAAGAAGAATGGCGTATAGGGAAGTGAGTGGCCAGTTTGAATGCATGACCTAGTCCTATGAGCATTTCATTTATGGAAGAGACTGCTCTATTCTCCTGAAGTTGGAGAAAGGCATATAACTGAAGAGAAATAAGTGTTACATGATGTATATCATGAGCCCTCAGCTCCCATCCTTGGTCTGTTTAAAATGCATTTTACATAACACTTGTTGACTGAGCAAAGTGCTTCCCACGTAAAATCTTACTGTAATCCTTACAAGCCGCTTGTGAGGCAAGTAAGCATTATTATCCCCACATTGCATCTGGGCAGGCTGAAACGGCAATGGAGTGGGGCTTGCTTAAGGCCACCTAGTATGATCATGGCAAAGACAGAATTTGAACCGGGAAGTCCCAAGTCACAGAAAGTCTCCTAAACGCTATGCCACACCAGCCAATTTTCATTTTCTGAGAAACTGGAGGATGGACTGGTGTCCTTTAGCCTTTTTCAGTTTCCTCTGTTTGAGCTACCTGATCTGATGGCCGTACATGCACTGTACAGAATTAAACAGACTTGGTGAACATCTTACAAGCTGACATGCAGAGCAATCAGAGGCATATTTACTCAAGAGTAAGCCTCATTGTGTTCAACAAAGCTCACTCCCAAGAAACTGTGTGCACTGTTGTGGGAGTAAGCCCCACACTTCCTTCTGAGTAAACACAGGACTGAAGCTGCTGGAGAATTTTCCTTCTCTGATTTTACCTGCTGTTTTTCCTGTACTTCCATAGTAGCTGAAGGAAAGATGAATTCCATTTTCTAAGGCTGCAGAAAATGATCCAAATTTGCTCACAGGTTTCCCATGATTTTCTCCCTCTTCTAAAAAATTAAAAAGGCATGTTTATGCTTCAATCTCTTTATCTATAACCATTCTTTGATCCATGGCCAGTTGTACATATGCATAGTGCCCCTTGGCTTAGATGAAATAACACTTCAGTGCAATGTAACTTAGGTAGAAGGTGACCTGTCAAAACTATGAACCTATAGCAGTGCTTCCCAATCTGTGGGTCACAAGCCACCACTGGGAAGCAAAACTGGGCCACTCCCCCTTAAGGGAGGGAATCACAGCGCTACAGGCACCCAGTGCCCTCTTAATATACCTGGTGGGTCGGGGGGCCTTCAGGAGGGTTGGGGAGGCCTGCAGTCCCTCTCTGCAGGTCTCCCTGAAGGCAAAAAGAGCCCCGTTTTGAGCACATCTGCTTTCAGTTTGCACATGAAACTTGGAAGGGCACATTTCTGTTCAAAACAGGGCTCTTTTGCCTCCCCAACCCTCCCAAAGGCTCCCCTGACCCACCAGGTGCATTAAAAAGGCATTGGATGCCGGTGGTGCTGCAATCGCTGCCACAGTGGTGGGATACCCTCCCCAGCCCCCCCCCCCAACAAACATCCAAGGAGGACTTTGGGAACTACTGACTTATAGAAAGAGGATGGGTATTGTGACTCCTGTTGGAAAAAAATAAAACAGTCTAATGCAGTTCTCAAATGCCCCGTGAAGCACCTTCAGCATGAAGTTCGGCAGCTCGGACATTTTGGCAGTGGCAGTGACATGATGACTTGTCACCACTCACAGTTTGAGAAATGCTGAACTAATGCATTGAAGTGTAAAGGCTCTGGCAGCAGGCTTTTCACACAAAAAAACTGCAAAAGCTCAGCAGCCTGGAAGCTTTGAATTAGTAAAGTGGGAGTTGGACTGCATGTGGATAACTCTTTCACAACAGCAAACATCCCTGTTCTGCTGCCTTTTCATTCAAAGTATGCACGAACAGTGCATACCATTTTCCATTTCCTGCCTGCAATTTCCTTTAAAGCAATTATCAAACAAAACAATTTGGGGGGGGGGGGGTCCATAGCCAACTGATGGGGACTCACGGACCTGGCTTGGTCTGCTGTTCCTCTTCGTCTTCTGGCGAAGACGTTTCTTGTTTGGCTTTATTTTCTTTGGGGATTTCTCGGGGGTCTGCAATATGAATGAAGAAACTGTGGTTGTCCTTTATCACCTTCACTTTGACCAAAGTTGCCCCTGAGGAAAAAAAGGAAAGAAAAAGAACAACCAGCATCACAACCTAAGACCAGAGCTTCTGCGGTTAAAAAAAAATGCACAAGACAATAATTAAATAGTACAGAACATACTAGAACATATACTCTTCCCCGATTATAAGTACCTTTGCCATACAGATTTTCATATATCCATACAGCCCGGATTAAGACAGACTTTCTTTATCCCTACCAAGATTTTCACTATAAGGTACAGGAATGCTTGTGCAGGGGGCATGGGACTAAATCCCTCCTGGAGGTAAAGTCTATCTCTACCTCTCTTTTCACCCAAAGGGTACACCTCCCCTCTACTTTGCAAACCGGAGATAGATCTCAGAGCACAGTGGGACTTACTTCTGATGTAATGCGTAAGCTTGTGCTTCCTAGTTTGAATCCTGCAAATGTCATGAACTCACTGAGTGGCCTTAGGAAAGTCACTCCCTCTTGGCAGATGCAATATGGGGATGATGATACAGGTTGAGCATTCCTAATTCGAAATGTTCTGAAACTTTTTGGACTTCCCACATAACCCCACAAGTGGTAAATTTCACACCTGACTTCAAATGATGGGTCACAAAATTATTAGGTATTGTATACCTTCAGGCTATGTGTGTAAGGTATACTGTATACGCAACTAATGAATTTTATTTGTAGACTTGAGTCCCATCTCCAAGATACCTTGTTATGAACATGCAAATGAACCAAAGTCTGAAAAAGAAATTCAGCACACTTCTGGGTCCCAAGTATTTCAGATAAGGGATGCTCTGCTGGTACAGGTGGGGTCTTTTTATCCACGGGGGTTCTGTTCCTGGAACCCTCAAGGATAAAAAAACTCAGCAGGTAAATAAACCCATGGATTTTGCCCCCCCCTACCCAACCAGAACACTGTAAGCAGCCTCCGCAGGTCTCATAACGGCAGTTTAGGCAGAAAAACGCAACTTATAAGGCATTACAAACACAACTTCCGATTTTGCTGAAAAAACAGAAGTAACGTTTTTCGGCCTAAATGGCCATTCTGACGCCCGCCGAGGTCATGCGCAGATATACGTGGCCTCGGCAGGCCTTAGAAGATCCTCCAGAGGCGGACTGAAGTTGAGCCAAATCCCTGGATTAAAAATCCATGGATCATTAGGCTCAACCTGTACTTCCTGACAGGCTTGTTGTAAGGATAGCAACAAGAACATTCATGTAATGTGCTTTGCACACTTGGCAGGACTACACAAATGCTAATTAGAATTGAAATAGTGCTTCTTAGCATTCAAAGCACTTCACAGAAATGATCTTGCTACAATCCTTACAAGAGCCGGTAAGATATGTCACGGTAAGGATCTCACACACATCACTCTCACCATGGTGAACATTCCATCGTCCTTTGGAGAATCCTAGAGTTTAGAACTGGAGAGGAGGGGGACTATCTCCATGCACTGCAACTATGAGGAAAAATCCCATGCTAGAGAAGATGGCTTGGTAGTAGTGCTATTTTTGCCATCTACTGTATTTGTCATTGGTGCCAAAAAAAATCCTCAGCCTTTTTCTTTGGCTCTAAGAGTAGAAACAGAGATTTGTCCCTGCAGTTGCACTGGGCTGCTAAGGTCCTTTGTACTGCAGCTGCTGGGGTGATCGCTCCCATTCCCCTGAGCATACAGCTTGAAGTGAGGGACCAATGAGATTTAATGAGGGACCATGTTTGAGTAAACATGCATAGGACTATACTGAAGGGGTGGAGGTAGGGTCCCTAAGGCAACACATTATAGCTTGGCTATCAAGCCCAGCCAACATTTATGGAATCCTGATTGGAATTATTATCCCCATATTGAGATGAGGCTGAGAGACAAAGAGAGAGGCGGGGGGGGGGGGCTTGTCCAAAAGCTACCTAGTAACTTTAAGAGGAGAGGCCACCTTTGAACTAAGAGTTCCTGATTTGTAGATTAGCCTCCCAGCCACAGCAATGTTTCATTTAAAGAGCATTCCTCTTAAACGGTAACACATTTTGCATCAATATCGACTTTAAATGTCTGTTAGGAAGACATTTCCTCATATAACAGGAAGATATTAGGAAGACATAAATGGAAAGCTCACCTTTCTCAAATGTAATCTTTTCTGCCTGGATTTGCCCTCCATCAATAGGGAAGAGATACTGGATCGTCCCTGCAACCTGAATGGGATTTTCACCCATATTGTAGCCAAGAAACTAGGACGGAATCATTATTAATAAAAAAAAGTTATAATCAGGTATAAAAGATTGATCAAGTCAAATCGACAAATCCTGGACCAATTATCAAGGCTCCTTTGTGTTCACATTATTATTTTCCAGATTAGTTTGGTCCGCCCATGTGACTAATCCAGGATGAAGAGCGAAGCAGTAAAATAAAGACATCAAATTATCTATTGATAGAGGAAAAGTGGAAGAAAAGTGAATATTCTCACAGTGAAAGGGTTTGTAAGGTTTTTCGGGGGGTGACTCTCAAACCAGGTCTTCTTGCAGCCAGTGCCTTACCTCTTCCACCACTCTCCCCTCCCCAGCCTTTCAGCAGGCCTGGCCTGAAATGTCCTGAAAAAAGGAGCATCTTAAATCGGAAGAAATCCCCCCTCCCAGCCACTCCATGATTATCCCACTGCTACCTGCTCCAGCCATAGCCAAGATGTGACAGGAATTTTTGGGAAATATTTATCCCCTCCAAAAGCACAATGTTGGGGCCAAAGACCAGAAGAATAAAGCCTCAAAATTAAGCTAAGATCCACTAGAGATTCTGCCTACTACCCCTTTTTCTCTGCCCCCCAAATTAAATTTAAAAAAAAACCGCCTGAGAGTCTTGGAGTCCTCACTTTCTAGTTCTGGGGTTCAACACCCCCCCCCCACCCCCGCCACCCAGGCTCACAAAAAGCCAAAGCCAGAAAGCAGCACACTGTTTTCCCTCAGCTGAGAGAAGGCGGCATGGGAGTCTTCAACATCTGAAAAGATGCAATTCTGTTCTCTAGGAACGGAATCTTCTCACCTCGTACTCTTTCTCTGGCGGTGGAAGCGGGAGATTCTGTTTACTTGACTTCTTGTTTGGATCGTCCAATTCTGGGGATTTCATCAAATCTGGAGACTTAGATGGGGATTTAGATGGAGATTTAGACTTCTCCTTAGTTTTTTTTTTTTTTTTTTTTTTTTTTCCTTATTTTGCCGAAGCTGCCTCCTTAGCATGGCCTTTTTTTTTACCAGTTTTTTCCTTCTTCTCAGCTTTTTTCAATTCTTTCTGCCGTTCTTCCTCTAATAGCCGCTCCTGCTCTTCCTTCCAAGCCTTATAACAAAAGCGCAGTTAATTATCCTGAGTTATTATGAACATAATTATGACTTCTTTAAGGGAGACTGCTTTATGTCATCATCCTGTCTAAAAGTTTCCTTGTTTTGCATCCCACTTACTGGAATTCAGCAACATTTCAGAAGAAAACCAACTCGGTATTTCTATACAATGGAACATATATGAATGAGAATTGTACCAGTATTAGTATCAGGACAAATTCCAGAGGGGAAACCATAGTTAGTCTGCTGCAACAAAACCAGAAACGTTTCCTGTGGCACCTTAAAAGGACCAACATATGTATTGTTGCAGGTGTATGAGGACAATAAAAGGCCGAAGATCAAAATGAAATGTTTTGTCAGGGTTCTCAGTCATGCACAGAGCAAAAAATTATGTGTAGGGGGGACTGCCTGGCAGCAGTATTTGGTACAACTGCTAATGAGCTGCTGCTTCAGTTGCTGAGGAACATCCCTGGGGTGTTATTGGCCTGGAATCCCACCCCCTGGAATCAGGGGGTGGGCTGGGGGGGGTTCTCTCTCGTTCATTTCACAGACGTTCCTTCCATCGTGATCCTCATCAATAAGGCATGTCTACCGAGTTGTTGTTTTTTCCTGTGGGAAGGGCCGTTGCAGCTTGTTGCAGTCTGGGCACATGTAATGAGGGAGTCCCTCCCTCAGCACCTTTGTCACATGACCTGCTTGTCAGAGAGGAGGAGCTTCCTATTTTATTTTATTAGTCTAAAATTTTGACAATTCCAAGCAAACGGTGCAACTATTCAAAACCTCTGAGATACACCATATATAGGGACATTTGAGTTTACCTATGATTTCCCATTTTAATCTCCTCACCAAAGAATGCCCCATTCCCAGAGTTTTTGTAGCATCAGGAAAAGCTCCAAAGGAAATAAGAAGTAGTAATGCTACATCTATATATTGATAACCAACATTAACCACAGAAATTAATATACGGAATATTTAACCTGTAATAAATCATCAATATGGGCATGCTCTCTAGAACTATATAATATTCTTTTTTTTGTTTTGATTTTTTGGGGCAGGTATACTAATCCACCATAAGAATATAAGAAAAGCCCCACTGGATCAGGCCAAAAGCCCATCTAGTCCAGCTTTCTGTATCTCACAGTGTATCTCACCAGATGACTCAGGGAGCATACAAGATAACTGCACCTTATTGCCACTCCCTTGCACCTGGTATTCTGAGGTAGCCTACTTCTAAATTCAGGAGGTTGCACATACCCAACATGGCTTGTAACCTATGATGGACTTTTCTTCTAGAAATCTGTCCAATCCCCTTTTAAAGGCATCCAGGCCTGATGCCATCACCACATCCTGTGGCAAGGAATTCCACAGATATCCAGCACAGATATTTGAGGAGGCCCATTGGCAGCCCAGTGTCCTTACCCAGGGGAAGGGGATATTCATCCCCCTTTCCCAAGGTGCCTCCTACAGCTGCTGCAGGGCTCATAGCAGTAGCCGTTTCGGTACCGGTGCTCCTATGGAGGCATGGTACCATAAGATTGGGCTGTTAGTGTATACACATACATATATACACACAAAGGTTTCAATCCTATACTTTGAGTGTAAGCCAAATTGAATTGAGGGCTTATTTCTGAATAGACATGCAAAGGATTATTCTGAGAGAAACACACCCAACACATTCCCGTTATGTCTGTTATGTTTATCTTTTGTGAGACGACATATATGAGTGGTCACACTTACTTTGACTGAGGGCACAATCCTAAACTGGAGTTAGGCCAACATAAGCTAAGCCAGCAAAATTTGGCCAGCACCAGGGACACTATAAAGTATGTTTGGACCACTCTCAGAGTCAGAGGGGCCAGCACACAGGCGTGCGCCATCCTCCCCGACTCCAAGAGTGGTCCAAACACGCTTTATGGTGGCCCTTGTGCTGGCCAAACTTTGCTGCCTTAGCTTATGCCGGCCTAACTCCAGTTTAGGATTGCGCTCTGTATCTTGCACTCATTTGGGGTCTGCAAACCTTACATTACACAGGCTGGCAAAATTGAGGGTTAGAAAAAAACTTTTTCTTCCAAAATTTATGGTGGTTTTATATAAATTTGGTGGGCTGATTCCAAAAACGGCATCAGTTTTGCCCTATCACATCTGGTTTTTGGAGATACGGAATAGCCTTGCTAGAGCATAGTTTAAGCAGCTTCCTCACGAGAAAGCCATGAGAATAGATATAACTTTTAAGACAGCAAAACGTGTATCACAACCTGTGTTATCCTTCATTTAAAAAAATATATCAGCATTTTAGAATTTTACATAGGTGCTACGTGCTACGATGGGTTAGGCTGGAGTGTGGTGTATGGCTATGCAGATTTATTAATATTATAATGACTTTACTATGCTTACTACAGCTGCTGTTGCTGCCTCAAGCATCTTGATCTAGGGGCATCCTTAGATAGCAAGAACACACATGGTGGTATGGTCCAGAGATACTGGCTTTTCTTGTTTTACCTTAAGAGACTCATCTCTGACAAAAATGTTTTTTTCCTTCTCAACTTGGGGTTCTGGAGAAATGTCCACTTTACTTTTGGTACCTTTGAGACAAGAATAAAGACAGCTATAGGCTATATTATGTAAAAAAAAAATGAAGAACAAGTAATTGAAAAGGCTATACAAGGAATGCATTGTCAAATCTAAGGAAGAATGGAGATGTAGCTTAACTGTTCATACACAGTACAAACAGCCTGGCGATAATTCTGATTTTTCCCCCCATCATTTCACTGGCTTACTTATACATAAACACAGTTTTCAACCAT
Organism: Lerista edwardsae; assembly: GCA_029204185.1. Taxonomy (NCBI): domain Eukaryota; kingdom Metazoa; phylum Chordata; class Lepidosauria; order Squamata; family Scincidae; genus Lerista; species Lerista edwardsae. Next base: position 1,748,366 of record JAJKFI010000066.1, on the reverse strand, counting down.
CACCCAGGAAACATTGAGCAAAGGGTCCACCACACTTCATAGTAAGCTACCTTAAGCATGGGCATCTTTGTACTGCAAGATGGTTCACAGATATGTTATTTCCTGGTGCTGATCCCATATAAGGTCTTGGTCACAAAAGCCAAGGAAGAGTCCTCAGGTGATAGAAGGAGCAACAGGAGAATATCAGAGGCAAAATAAACTCCCTGGAGACTTGCCAGACATGTTTCTTTTATACTGACGAATGACACATTTGTACATTGACACATGAGTACATTATTTTGGGTGCATGCCAGGACAGCATGTCACAGGCCAGTTTTGTGGCACTGATGGCAAGAAACTTTAAGTGTCACAGGCCTCACAGGAGAATTTGTTCTCCTCCCAGGCACAAGATCTGGCAATCATTTCAAAAGCTGCATGATTCTTCAGCATATGAAGAACAGGAAAAAGGGAACTTGCCAAATGAACTTTTGGCATCAGTTTGCTAGAGACAGCAATTCTCAAGGGTCAATGGCATTCCAGCACAGCACACAGTATTACTAGCACTCCTCATCATAGGGTTGAATTACCTGCTAGGTGAGAGTTACATCACTAGAATTCCCCATGTTTATTTCTTCCTTAAAAAGCAGCCATTGAAGGGTGAAATTTGAAGTATGGTTGCAGTTTTCATTTTGGTTTTGACTTGGATAAATTTAGAGTTAGTGGGGTCTTGTTAATGTGATGGTATTACTTTTAGTTTAAGGTACATGTGAGAGCTTTTGGGCCGAAGTAAAATTCCATGTATGGTGGAATTCCATGTATGGCCAATAAAATTCTATTCTATTCTATTCCCAGGGGGGTGGGTAGGTGGGTGTAATCTAACCCTCCTATTGTCACAAAACAGAAGCCATGCCCTTCCAACCTCCAATTAACCATGGAAAGGAAAAGTTATGGGCGATTTTTCATCTTTGAAGTTAATAGCCTGGGGCAGAGGGAGCAGCATAACTTAAGTTGGGGAATTATCATTGTCTCAACATCATAATCAGAACAGCAGTATTAGAAATCCAAATAAACAAACAACAGTAATTCCTGAAACTCCAAAGAGTTATCATAAAGAAGAGGGAGAACATTTGCTGCGTACTTTCAGGGAATCACAGGAAGAAATGGGTTCAAGTTACATCAAAGCGGATTGAAGTTAAATGTCAGGAAACAATTCCTAACTTAAACCAGCTGGGCAATAGAAAAACAGGTTGAAGAGATTGGTTTATTAAAAATCAGAGGCTGGATACCAAAAGCTATTATTCTTCAAGGGTTCCTCTGCGAAGTCAGACTCTGAGTATTGCACACATGTAAGCCAGAAGTGGAACCTTCCACAATGCCGAGTACTCTATACACTCATCTCTCCTCATCTAGGCAAGTCTTGGAGACAACTTTAAGGGGGCTCATAAACAAAAATGGCCCAGCTCCTGATGCCTGGGCCAGCATGCCAAATGCTGCCCCCCCGACCCGATGATTTGCCAGTCTCTGCTCCTCCTGCTCACCAATGCTCTAGCTATGCACCCTCCTTCCCTCCACATTTCCTCTTCTTCTCCGTCCCCCTCTTCCTTTACCAATCCAGGGAGCGAAAAGAGGAGGAGGAGCAATGGAGGCCAATAGGAGGCCCATAGGAGGCCAATAGGCGGACCGAGATTGGCACTCCCAACCACCTGCTCCCTGAAAACAGAGTCTCTTCAGTTGGCCTCATGGATGGGCAGGCCCTGCGGATGAAACACATACCAACAAAATAGCCAATAGCAAATAGACCCCATGTCATTTTTTTTTGAAGCGTAGCACTTTAAAGGAGTATTCACATGTATGCGGGGGCCAGGCTGGGTGAAACATGTGCACACATGCATCTCACTGCAGGATCAGAGGTGCGTGTTGGATAGTATCTTCCAAACTCCTGGAAAACAAAATGGGTCTGCAGAACTCAGTGCATATCTGTCCAATACCTGAGGACTACAAGTTATCTTCTAAGAGAAGTGAATAAATAAGAGGCTTACTTTTAGATTTCTTAAGGGCAGCGCCTTTTTTGGTAGTACTTGGGGACTTGATTTCAGGTGGTTTTTCTGCTATCTCTTTTGCTATCCGAGCTGCTTCCAGTTCCTTGGCCATTTTTTCCTCCTGGTATTTGATTTCTTCTCTTATTATCCATTCGTCAATAGAGCTTGCCACCAATTCCAAGTAATTCCTTGGAGAAATATGATTAATGTATTTAATATTTATTTAATGAATTTTCCCCACCAGTCCTTCACATTTGTGGATGTCCAAGGTGGCTGCTTATCCTGTTGTCAACAAAAATACAAACTGATTCAAAATCTTTGCTTTCTGATAGTGAAACATTAACACTTTGATAGCTTATGCCTCATTTTGCACCACAAAATAGTGCTGTATTATGATTTCTGCAAAAACTAGGATGGTGTAGTGGTTCGTGAATCGGACGAAGACCTGGGAAATCCTGGTTCAAATCTCTGCTTAGCTATGAAGCTTCCTGCATTCTCACTGTGTTCCTGTTAAATGTTAATATGTTTTTGTTTTTTACTTATTATGGTTACATTGTACTTTGTTGTTCTCTGTAAGCCGCCTTGGGCATTTGCTTTGGCATGGGAAAGGCGGGGTATAAGTTCTTCAAACAAACGAACAAACAAACTTGGGCCTGTCACAATCTCTCAGTCGGGCCAACACCCTCACAGGGATGTTGTTAGGACACATGGAGGGAAAGAACTATGTATACCACCCTGATCTCTTTGGAGGAAGGGTATTATAAAAATGTGAATACATCCACTTATAAATTAATGGCTATGAAAATCAAATCTGTACAAATGAAGAGCAGTAGTCCGTGAAGTGGTTCACTAGCAGGAACTACCAGCCTCTGCTTTGGAGTGATTGAGGAGAAGAATAACTCCCATTCTTAAATGCTGGGAGAGAAGCTGGTTGAGACAGGGAATATCTAAACAAGCATCAAGCAAACATACAGTAAGTAACTGGCTAGATGTCTCCTCATGTAGTTACGGGCTGCTGATAACATCAAAGGTGACTAGTCAGTCACAGTAATTATGTGTCTGTACAATGCTGAGACATCCCTACATGGTTGATTTCTTGTAAGCATAGGAACAGGATTTTTTAAAGTGAATATAACAGATTGTATTAACAACAAATGATTGGTGAAAGTTCAGAAATATTTAACCAGCATTCCTATAAAACAAGTATTGAATTTTGGGCGTTACAAACTGATGTGGGGTATAAAGATAAAGAGGCTACATTTCTCTGTTCTTTTTCATCCAATTAATTTGATTCAGAGTATGAGATGAGACCCATTGGAAAAGAAAAGAGAACATGATTACAACTGTACGACAAGGGTAGACAGTATGGATCTTTATGGCCCATTCACAGACAATTCAATGTAACGTATAAGATGCATACCTACTTCACCAGCAAAACGTCTTGTCTTATAACCACAAAACTATGCTAAATATTAGCATATTGAAGGAAAACAGGGAGAACCATGGAATGTTAATCTATGCTTGCATTCCTTTGCAAACATTTTATTTATATTAATGGTCTGAGTATGACCAAAAATCTAGAGGGCAATCCTGTCAGTAAGGTTGACACAAATTGCAGTTTCCAGCATTGTGTAAATACATAAGGTCTGGGAAGTCAATCTGTTCTGATCTGAATAAAATTTGCCCTGAAAATATTGAGCAATGCCATTCTCAAAAACAGGAATTGGTACGTTGTGAATAGAAAGATAGAAGAACAAATTCCTGAGTCCTATAGAAGGTTGTTATTCTTGGGAATGAAGGCCAAATTTTGTCCAGGTCTTGATTAAAGACAGGAGCTCTATCAGAAAGGAAGCACTGTGTAATTTTGCTATTCTACGCACTACAGCTAGGGACGTGGTGGTGCAGCGAGTTAATCCGCTGTTGCTGGGCTTTCGACCGCAAGGTTGGGAGTTCGAGACTGCGTGACGGAGTGAGCTCCCGTTGCTTGTCCCAGCTCCTGCCAACCTAGCAGTTTGAAAGCACCTAAAAAATGCAAGTAGATAAACAGGAACCACTTCGGTGGGAAGGTAACGGCGTTCCGTGCGCTACGGCGTAGAGTCATGCCGGCCCCATGATCGGACAAAAACGCCGCTCTACAGGCTTTGAAACGGAGATGAGCACCACCCCCTACAGTCGGTCACGACTAGACCATTCAGTCGTGGGGAAACCTTTACCTTATGCACTACAGCTACTCACAATCGGAAACACCATCTTTAAGATGAAGATCTTGAGACAGAAGACCCCTCATGGTTCTTGAGGACCTGGTCAAGATTCCCCAAAATACTTACAATTTCTGGGGTTCACGACACGGTAAGACACTGGCCTAGATAGCATTAAGGGCGCAATCCTAACTTGCACCAAACAGGCAGGCCGGTGGGCCTGCGCTGTATCCAACACAAGTTAGGAGGCACTAGGAGCCTCCTCGGTGAAAGGGCACGTACCGAGTTTGGCTGGCACAAGGGAGGCTCTCAAAGGTGCTCTCGGGCCAACACTACTGATCATTTACCTGAACCCAACATCGGAATGCAATGCAACTTTCCAGGATTCCTGAAACCTATTACGTTGGTTCATGGGATTATGAAGGACGATCAGCAAAGAGTTATCCTGCGTATGATAATAAGAATCAATGCACCTGTAATGCTGAGTTGCACGATGAAGAACCTGAAAATGAGAGGAAAATGATCACAATTCAAATTTGGCTAAGTAGATGGTTGTAGAGGTGACCAAAATATCCCCACAAATCAATGTGTACCTATTACTTGCCCATAGTCTCATTTTTACTGAAAAGGCAAAGCTATGTGCGGGCTGTATCATGTGAAAAGCAGGTGAGGGCTCACATGACTGAATGCTCCTTCATATCAAAATTTAGAATAACAACTGTATGATAAAATAATATCTAGTGCACTTTACTTACAGTTTTGGAATATACTGTAATTTATCAGGGACAGATCTGAACCAATGTTTTCAAAATGAAAATTTGAGTGTCCGCTTCCATTTTTGCTGAGCTTCTACACCGTAAGAAGAAGGCAGCTCAAAAATACCTGGAAGAGGAGATGTGGTTGAAAATGTTCAGCAAAGCTCCAGTCTTTCAAACATCGCTGTTGAGTCTTCTCTATGGATGCTAATTCAGTTTCCACATTTATCTAAGGAAATGCCAGGGGTATATAATGTTAGTAACAAATGTTTTAGGCAGAAGACGCCTATAGAACAAAATCAAGGAATTTGTTTTAGTTTTGAAGCCACAATGGCATTTTTAAATTGGCTAATGGGTCAACTTAAATAGACACGCATACATACAGTACTCCCATATTAGCATACCTAAGCGTCCACCCCAATATAGATTCCCATGTACATTCTCTCTCTCTCTCTCTCTCTCTCTCTCTCTCTCCTTCCAATTCCCATAAAAAAAATCACAGTATCAGCTCTGATGGATACAGAGGAAGCTGCAACTGAAAATGGAAGGAATGGAAGTGCTGCCTGCCTCTCCCCAAAACTGACATATTTACAAAGATGGTGCTCTCTTAATCTAATATGTTGGAAAGATGTGCTAACAATTTGGAATGTGAAGTCAGATAGTCCCAGTATTCTGTCTCAAGAGATAAACCCACAGTTCAAAGGTTTCCAAACTGGGGTATTGTGATACCCCAGCCAAATAGCTCTGTCCCTGTCCCCTTAACAGGAAGGGCAACCTTGACAGCAGTGCTCCTGCGATCACACCAGTGCAGAGGAAAGCAGAGCTATGTTTAAACTCACCAAGTGTCGCTATGTCCCTCTGGAGGGTGGGGGAAGCCTGCAGCCCCATCTGCAACTTAGAATTGCTGAAAAATGTGATAGTGACCTAATTCCAGTTTCACAACAAAACCTGGAAATGAATCGCAATAGCATTTTTCAGCAATTCCCCCACCATCCATAGGGCCAGAGTGACCCTTGGTATGTTTAAAAATTGTTTCACCCCTCCTGGGATCTTTTGCATGCAAAGCACACATTAACTCCTTGATTTGAAGGAATCAAAGCTTCCTTCATTGTCTTCTACAAAGCCAATATGACCTTATGGCTTAAGCTAGGGCAGTGGTTCCAAAATTGTCTGGGAGAGTTTGGGCCACTGTAAGTCCTTGCAGAAGAGGGGAGGAAACAGGGCTATTTTTCTCTGAAACTCGGAGAGCCAATTGCAATAACTGTTGCCAGTTTAAGGCTAAAAGGACCAACAGTTTGACCAATACAAGGCAATGTCCACAGTTTTCTGATACAAATTGAAATAAGTGTTATTGCTTCCGAAGTCCTTTCGCCTTTCAACAGAGAACTCTTAGTGTTCACACTAAGTGAGTGCTGTGAAGCAGCGAGTGCTGTCCTGCGACGAAGTGCCTCGTCCGAGACCAAGTGCCAGGTAACAAGCGAGTTACGCATCTGTGTGAAGAGGGGGATCCTTGGAAAGATAAGGTAAGTGTTCTTCTCACCTGTAAATCTACTCTAAGTTTAGGTTTAAGGCTGAGTTCTGTTTAAGGAAAGGTTAAATTTAAGTCTGTGTAAAATTCAGCTTAAAGGAGCTGATTCTGTAGAGAATTACAGCTCAAGCCTACACAGGTCTACTCTAAGTAAGACCAGAGTCTACTTGTGAGTAAGAACCCAAATTAAAACTAAATTAAACATAGGGAAGAGTAGAAACTTAAACTGAGTAGAAACTGAATCTGAAGAGTAGAAACTGAAATAAGGCAGAGGTGAAATCTCACCTCACAGTCTCAGCACAAGAAAGGTAGCAGTCTAGTGTTTGGAACACTTTGGTGTGTAGTCTTAGTGTTTAAACTAAACCAAGCTAAGTTAAACCACTTAACTAATTTTAAACTACTCACACTAAATTAAACTAAAGTTTCAGTGTTTTAAACTATTTGGGGTCTAAAATACAGTGTGCCACAAAGCTCAAACATATACCAATACAGACACTAACACTCCTAGTTTCTACTTAGTAGAAACTCAGCTACTCAGGGAGGACCCTTTCATAGGGAAATTGAGCTCCTTAGGAAGTTAACTGGGTTACCTTCTGAGGACAATTGTGTTATCTGGTTGCCTAGGCAGCCATCAACCCCCACAGTCCAGGTGAGGCCAGCCCTTTTCAGGCAGGCAGACAGGAGGAGCTTTCTAGCAGAGGGGGAGGAGCTATCTAGCACAGGAAGGGAGGAAGGAAGAACTTCCTGTATATAGCAGACGCTCCAGCGAGTAGGGACACGAGCAGCGAGTGCTGTCCTGCGACGAAGTGCCTCGTCCGAGACCAAGTGCCAGGTAACAAGCGAGTTACGCAACTGTGCGAGTGAAGCAGCAGGGCGAGGAAGCCAGGGCCCCAGACTCTGCCCTCTCTCTGAGAAGCAGGGCAGCTCATCCCTAAATAAACACAGAGATGGAGGCAGACAGCCAGCAGTTGGGCAGGGGCTATCCAGTGTTTTGCACAGAGTGCCACATGTATGACTATATGCCTCTGGGGCATAAGTCGTGGGTGTGTCCTCGGTGCAAGGAGCTCCAGGCACTCAGGGAACGCGTCTGCTCCCTAGAGGCCTTGGTTGCGGACCTGGAGAAGCAGAGGCAGGGAGTGAGGGTCCATGGTGAGACATCCGGGGACTTGCAGGATTCGTCCCACCCTCAGAAGGGCAGCTCCTCAGCTGCTGGGGAAAGGAGTCTCAGGGCTGGAGGACGTCAGCTTGGAACAGAGGGAATCAATCCCCCAGCGGGGGCCCCTTCTTCCAGTGACGAGCCCGCATCCAGTCGCACTAAGGATGCTCCTCGGCGGGAGGGGGGTTGCGGTCTCCTTGTTGTGGGCGATTCTATAGTTAGGAATATAGAGAGGGGCGTCTGCGACGGATGTGTGGACCGCATGGTGACTTGCCTGCCTGGTGCGAAGGTTGCGGACATCACGTCTCGTCTAGATAGGCTGGTTAGGAGTGCTGGGGAGGAGGTAGCGGTCGTGGTGCATGTTGGCACCAACGATTTGGGGAAATGTAGCCGGGAGGTCCTGGAAGCCAAATTTAGGTTGCTAGGCAGGACGCTGAAGGCCAGGACCCCCAAGGTAGCGTTCTCAGAAGTGCTACCCGTTCCACGTGCAGGGCCAGCTAGGCAGGCGGAGATCAGGGGTCTCAATGCGTGGATGAGACGGTGGTGTCGGGACGAAGGGTTTAGATTCGTTAGGCACTGGGGCACATTCTGGGACAAGCCAGGCCTGTACAAGAGGGACGGGCTTCACTTGAACCAAAATGGAACCAGGCTGCTGGCGCTTAATATTAAAAAGGTGGCAGAGCAGCTTTTAAACTGATCCCTGGGGGAAAGCCGACAGGAGCCGAGTGGCGTCCGGTTCGGAACTCCTCATCCCTACGGGAAGAGGAGGATGGAGGAGTACCAAAGAGTAATAGAGGAGTAGGAAATAGAACTTCTAAGCTGAGTGTAAGTGACAGTTTGTCCAGTAAAAGGAGAGGAGGGGAAAAGGGATCAAAAAACAGTCCCTCTTTAGAGAACCCCGTATATAGGTGTTATTATGCGAATGCTCGAAGTCTCCGAGCAAAGATGGGGGAATTGGAATGTTTGGTGGCTAGGGAAAAGATTGATATAGTAGGCATAACGGAAACCTGGTGGAATGCAGAGAACCAGTGGGATACTGTAATCCCAGGCTATAAACTCTATAGGAGGGACAGGGAAGGGCGTGTTGGCGGAGGGGTGGCCATCTATATCAAAGAAGGGATAGAATCCAGCAGAGTAGAAACTGAAGGTGGGCTGGACTCCACCATGGAGTCACTATGGGTTAAACTATCAGGCCGTAAGAGCAATGTAATAGTGGGGGTGTGCTATCGTCCTCCCGATCAAAAACTTGAAGGCGACCTTGAAATGAGGAAACAAATCAGGGCAGTGACCAAGAGAGGCAGGATTGTAATCATGGGGGACTTCAATTATCCTCATATTGACTGGGTCAACTGCTGCTCTGGTCAAGAAAGAGAGACTGGATTCCTTGATGTGTTGAATGACTGTGCCTTAGAGCAGCTAGTCATGGAGCCAACCAGAGGACAGGCGACTCTGGATTTAATATTGTGTGGTACTCGGGACCTAGTTAGGGATGTAAGTGTTACTGAGCCATTGGGGAACAGTGACCATGCTGCGATTGGTTTTGCCATGCATGTCCAGGAAAGAGTGCAGAGCAAATCTGACACAAGAACCCTGGACTTTCGAAGGGCAGATTTCCCTCAGATGAGGAGACTAGTTAGACAGAAATTGAAAGGGAAGGTAAAAAGAGTCCAATCCCTCCAGGCTGCGTGGAGGCTGTTTAAAAAAACAGTAGTAGAGGCCCAGCGGAAGTGTATACCGCAAAGAAAGAAGAGTTCGACAAGGTCCAGGAGGGTGCCTGCATGGCTGACAAACAAAGTTAGAGAAGCTGTAAAGAGCAAAGAAGCTTCCTTCCGTAAATGGAAGTCTTGCCCCAGTGAGGAGAATAAAAAAGAACATAAACTCTGGCAAAAGACAAGTAAGAAGGTGATACGGGAGGCCAAGAAAGCGTTTGAGGAACGCATGGCTAGCAACATAAAAGGGAATAATAAAAGCTTCTTCAAATATGTTAGAAGCAGGAAACCTGCCAGAGAGGCGGTTGGCCCGCTGGATGGTGAGGGAGGGAAAGAGGAGATAAAAGGGGACTTGGAGATTGCAGAGAAATTAAATGAATTCTTTGCGTCCGACTTCACAGCAGAAGAACTTGGGCAGATACCACAGCCTGAACAGCCCTTCCTAACGAAGGAATTAAATCAGATACTGGTTAATAAAGAAGATGTTTTAGATCAAATTGATAAACTACATATAAATAAGTCACCAGGCCCAGGTGGTATACACCCAAGAGTAATTAAGGAACTAAAGAACGAAGTTGCTGACCTCTTAACTAGAGTATGCAACTTGTCCCTTCAAACGGCCACGGTACCAGAGGATTGGAGGATAGCCAATGTCACGCCAATCTTTAAAAAAGGGAGAAACGGGGACCCTGGAAACTACAGGCCTGTCAGCCTAACGTCTGTTCCGGGTAAGATGGTGGAAAGCCTCATCAAAGATAAAATCCTAAAACATGTAGAGGAACAAGTACTGCTAAAGGAAAGTCAGCATGGCTTCTGTAAGGGTAAGTCTTGCCTCACAAACCTTTTGGAATTCTTTGAAAAGGTGAATAGGCACGTGGATGTGGGTGAACCTGTGGATATCATATACCTGGATTTTCAGAAGGCATTTGACACGGTCCCCCACCAAAGACTGCTGAAGAAACTTCACAGTCAGGGAATAAGAGGGCAGGTCCTCTTATGGATCCAGAATTGGTTGAGGGCCAGGAAACAGAGAGTGGGGGTCAATGGGCAATTTTCAGAATGGAGAGAGGTGAAAAGCGGAGTGCCCCAGGGATCTGTCTTGGGGCCCATGCTTTTCAACTTATTCATAAATGACCTGGAGACAGGGATAAGCAGTGAGGTGGCCAAGTTTGCGGATGACACAAAACTTTTCCGGGTGGTAAAAACCAGAGACGACTGTGAAGAGCTCCAGAAGGATCTCTCCCAGTTGGGGGAATGGGCAGCCAAATGGCAGATGCGTTTCAACATAGACAAATGTAAAGTGATGCACGTTGGGGCAAAAAACCAAAACTTTACCTATAGGCTAATGGGTTCTGAGCTGTCTGTGACAGCTCAGGAGAGAGATCTTGGGGTGCTGGTGGACAATTCAATGAAGGTATCGACCCAGTGTGCGTCAGCAATTAAGAAGGCCAATTCCATGCTTGGGGTCATTAAAAAAGGGGTTGAGAATAAAACAGCCAATATTATCATGCCATTGTACAAATCAATGGTAAGGCCGCACCTGGAATATTGTGTCCAGTTCTGGTCGCCGCATCTCAAAAAGGACATAGTGGAGTTGGAAAAGGTGCAGAAGAGAGCGACAAAAATGATTACGGGGCTGGGGCACCTCCCTTATGAAGAAAGACTGCAGCGTTTGGGGCTCTTCAGTCTAGAAAAAAGGCGCCTGAGGGGGGACATGATTGAGACATACAAAATTATGCATGGAAGGGATAAAGTCGATAGAGGGATGTTCTTTTCCCTCTCTCAAAACACCAGAACCAGGGGGCATCCACTAAAGCTGAGGGTTGGGAGAATTAAAACAGATAAAAGGAAGTACTTTTTTACCCAGCGGGTAGTTAATCTGTGGAACTCCTTGCCACAGGAGGTGGTGATGGCATCTGGTCTTGATGCCTTTAAGAGGGGATTGGACAGATTTCTGGAGGAAAGGTCCATCATGGGCTATAGGCAATGATGGATTGTGCAACCTCCTTACAAAGGTGGTGGGCTACTGGTACCGGGTGCAAGGGAGTGGCAACAGGATGTAAGCATCTTGTTGTTACATGCCTCCCTGGGGCACCTGGTGGGCCGCTGTGAGATACAGGAAGCTGGACTAGATGGGCCTTTGGCCTGATCCAGCAGGGCTCTTCTTATGTTCTTAGTGTCACACCACTGGTGTTTTTCAGCCACAGGTTGCATTTACCGTTTTCATTTTGTTTGTATGACACCCTGGAAGTTTGTGCTGAAGGGCAACTTAGTGATCACTGTATTAAATAAAATTGATCACTGACATCCTGAGATGTGGATTCGGTGCACATGTATTGTGGTTGCCATCTGCTGATGCTGCCTCATGATCATTCCTAATTTAACACCCAGAATGTAATTGCTATGCTACTATTACCCACTTTGGGAAGTTATAGAATGATTCAGGTAAGTTTTTTGTTTTTCAGGCCATGCAGATTACGATGAAGCAATTCAAAACATTGCTACTTGCAGCTTGGATCCACAGCTTTACTTCCAGTTAATTGCATATAATGCAGGTGCTTGATATTTTTGATGGTTTCAGCGGATTAAATCTTCACATGGACTTCTTAAGGGGACAAGTTTTAAGTAACTTAAAAGTCAAAAGACCACATAAAGTCTTTAGGTGTACAATAATACCAATAATAGATTACTGCAAAGCTGAATGCTGTCTGCGTTATAAATGATGTGGTTAAGGATAAGGCCAGAGACTGGCCTTGATGTCATTGCAATTACTTCCAGTATGGCCAATTGGTTGCGCCAAAAAAGGCTCTGGGGTAGGGCAGAACCCAGTTGGAGCAGAGCCAGCCGCTTCCTTGGGAGTGGGTGGCTGCACTGTGCCAAGGAAGGCTCCAGGGGTGGGTTCTGCCCACTTCCAGAGCCTTCCTTGGCATGGCCAATTGGCCGCACCTGAAGTAAGTACAGCCAATAGACCACATCAAGGAAGACTCCCGGGGCGGCGGGTTCTCAAGGTTCTTAACCTTACTCAAGGTTGTGAGTAAGGGGGACATGTGGCCGGAGAGAGAGCTGCCAGTGGTCAGGTTGCCCCTGTGACTGCCCTCAGCTAAGCAACTGGGTACTGATTGGTCTGCACTAGCCAAAATATACTGCTCCTACTGGGTACATCAGCTGTCAATCACAACTAGGACACTATAATGAAATAGCACTAAAAGAAGCAGCCCTTTGGTAGACACAACCGTATGCAACTTTAAATTAAAACATATTCTGCCTTCATATTACACCATAAGGCACATTGCAATTACAATATTTCTTACCTTACTCTGAGAACCCTTTGTTCGACCATTTGTATCACCGTCAGTAGTCCTTTCTGAAAATTATACATAAATACACATACTGACCTTTCAGATACTTTTGCAGGTTGTTATCCTTACTCATCTTGACTGTTACATAAATGCCAGTGACACAGTTTCCATCCTGCCCCACCTTTCAGAACAGTCTATCTACATTCATGCATTGCCCTGATCCTTTCTCTTGGCAATCTTCTCTTTATATAATGTGCATTAGAAACTTCCATATAAAGTCTGTGGAGTAACAAGTATATACTCCAGAAGGGAAGATCTGATTCCTTAATTCTCCTTTCTTTGCCCTTTGAACATGAATTGTGTAAAGGGCAAGAGAAAGCCCACCTTAAACCAGTCTTGCCACTCAATCTTTCTACTAGTACGTTATTAACTCTGGAATTTCGAGACTGAGTTCCTGTAATAGCTAGGGGTAGCCTAATGGTCTGAATCTGCCCTGAGGCTGTTTAGGATTGGCTGTTAATTCAGTGTGGTGGCAGATACTGGAGCCCTGTAGAGTTTGTGCCTGGACATGCTAAGTTTAAGCTGGAAACTTTGTACTCAACATTCGGTTATTCACAAAGAACTGCACATTGCTATCTGCTGAGTCTCAATAGGCCTGAGATAGCTGGGCATAATAAGAACTATTAAAAGATCAGTAGCCTAGGCTCTTTGGTTAATTGTAATAGCTTAAGAGTCATGGTTGCTTAGAAAAATCGAGGAACTGGCATCACTGACTCATTGTGGGTTTGAGACAGGAGTGCACTGGAAACCCTAAAACCCAACCTGCAGGAATCTGTGTTGGCAGAAGGACCCACAAGTTGTATATCACAGACTGCTTTTATAAATGGATTGTCTCTCTGCCCTTGATACAAGACGGAGAATCTGGCTGGTACACTTGGCCATAGAAGAAAAGATAAAACATGCCTTCAACACCATCATCATCTTTCCAAGTCACTTGTTAGAAAAGAGCTATAGGAAACAGCAAAAGTACTGAGCAAAATAGGAAACAGCAAAAGTACTGAGGCCCTGAAGAAATTTAAGAGACAATGAGAGATAGCCTATCTTCAGAACAAGGATTCACAATTAAATTTTAAGACTTCACAGTCAGAACTAGGAACATAACAAAAACTAAAGGCAAGGGAGCAGATATCAAAAAATTGCTACACAAAGCAAGTGTGCTTCTGCAGTCCAAAAAGCTGGTAGAAACTGGTGGGTCCAGCCAGACCTTCCAGGGGAGGAAATTTCATAAGCTGGGTGCCAAAACTGAGAAAAACTATTTTCCTCACTACCCCAAGCCATTTCTGAGGAATGGTGGAGGTCATTTTGAGACCTACTTCACCTTATGAAGGCTGCAGCCTGCCCAATACCTCCTATGCATTGGCATATGCCAATAAAGTCATTGGATATGTTGTTGCCTAGTAACTTCTGTGTAGGCTGAGCATGGTCAATAGGCCCTGTGAGAACCTCAGGAAGCAGGTGCGGACCCCATTTCAGGCAGAATTTCCCAAGAACCCTAGAATTCCATCAAAATATAGCCCCTAATTACAGAGTTGATTTATCTGAAGAATTGCTCAAGCAGGTTTTCTTCACCTTACCCGTTTTAGTGAGTGCTATTGCCGAATATGCCAGTCAGTCTTGCCCCAGATCAGACCTATTCCCACCAACATTGCCTAGCGGATATTACAGTATATAAAAAATATTTTCACAAGAAATTAAGAGGAGCATCATTAATTTTTTTTTTTAAAAAATGACTCAGGGCCCTTTCCAGCACCAATGCAGCTGCAAAGCAGCCCTAAAGTAAGTGAACGAATGTTTCCTTATCTTGAGGAGACCTCCATGACTTCCCCATTACCACAGAATGCAGCACACACCCTATTAGCTACATCAGGGCTGGAAAACTGGATAGATTTGGCCCTTAATTTTTGAGAAGCGTAACTCAACCTAAAAGCCTATAGTTTGCTTTTATTATTGATACTATCAGGGGCAAACTGAGTTCCCAAACTGAGTGCCACGGCACCCCAGGGCGCTGTGGCAAACTCATGGAGGCATGCTCTCAGGCGCTGCCATATTGGCTGGGACGAGATATCGTGCCATCTCAGAGGAGTGCTGCCAGCCATCTCATCATCCCACAGCGCCACCACAACAGGGCACCATAAAAGAATTCTCGCAACATTAAGGGTGCCAAGAGCAGGGTACGTTTGGGAACAGCTGACCCAAATGATGATGATGAAATGAGATGATGATGAAATGAGGATGATGAAATGAGTGCTTCTTTTAATGTAGGCAGAGAAAAGGGGTTAGACTAATTCTAAATGGCATGTACCTGAAGAATCTGATTTTTTCACGCCATCCACTGTGAAAGGGAAAAGCTCTTGACTACAAAATCCTAGGAAGAGGAAATATAAAAGATGGTAAATCAGAGGCATTCCAAGATCACATCTGTATGGGAGCCTTTTGTTCTCCCACTTTCAGGATTCAATGTGGCAGCAAAGGAAATGTTCCACCTAGGAGCAGAAACAACATGAAGCAGGGAGAAATGGACCCTGTGGACTTCAATTTTGCCCCTTTGTAAAGAAGGCTACAATCCTACAGACACTTACCTAGGAGTAAATCCTGTTGGACTCAAAGGACTCAAAGTCAAAGGGCAGCATGAGTAGGATTGTGCTGTAAATTTAAGGGGAGAAAATGCAGGTTCCAAAGAGACCCACTGGCAGTCAAACAGCCTATCAGGAGGTAAAAAGCATTTTATTTACTTCTCTCAGCCTGACTGGTCACTGCTTCCACCATGGGATGCAGTGCAAGCTCCAGTAGCACTGCTGCATCACAGAAACTGGTGGGGGACTTGAACCCCGATCCTGTCGTTTTCCCTGCCACAGCATGCAGCCGGGCCAAAACAGGATGTGCTGCATGGTTTAGTGGAGGGGGTGCAATCTAGAAGCTTGGGAGGAGAAAATGAAAGTATTGCTCCGTAGGTTCTTCAAAGAGTGACCTTCGACCTGTACCAGCTCTTTAACTGGCGCAAATCCAAGGAGGCACAGGGGGCATGTCAGATCACTCCAGAGGGGACAGTATCCGGCCCATAACCAGGAGGGAGGCTTTGGATGAGGTCACTTTCTGCCTGAATTTGCCCTCCTGCTGGCAGTGGAATCTACCAGGCTTTGGCCCTGGCACAGGACAGTTCTGGAGATGTGCTGGCAGCCAAGGCTACTCTCCTGAACCCCTTATCAATCCTCATCATTCCTCTAGCCAGCACACCTTCTATGCCCTCTTCCCATCACATCACTTAGTTTTGCCTTGTCTCCAAGCCACTTATAACGTTTTTCAACACTTTCCCTTTGGTTTGCTGAAAATATTGTGCAGTCATCCTAGAGGTGCCATCCTCCATTACTGCTAGAGAGATGTCAAAAGCAAGGGCACTATCAGTCCCGTCCCACCCACCCACCCAGAAAAGAAAAAAGATAAAAGATGGCACTCTAGAAAACCCATCACTTGGCCAAGGTGGGCTTTTATCACATTCTTTAAAATGCATTTTTGGTCTTATGCTTCCATCCCCTTATTTCAGCTTTGGATGTATCATATTTTCAGTAATAATTCAGTTAATAATTCAGTTAAGCATTATGCTTTAATACATTCACAATAACACATATGAAGGCATCTGGCACACAGCCAGAGGAGAGAACCACATTGTGAAGGCTATATCTGGGATTGAGGATTCGGTGAGTCGTAACATATTGCATATTTGTGAGGGAAAAAAACCCATTGAAAAAGGTGGTTTAGAGCTGCCCATGCCTTGGGCATTTGCTTCATTATAGGAAAGGTGGGGTATAAATACTTCAAATAAATAAATAAATAAATAAATAAATAAATAAATAAATAAATAAA
>JAJKFI010000066.1:1680949-1731772 GCA_029204185.1 Lerista edwardsae | reverse complement strand
AAATAAATAAATAAATAAATAAATAAATAAATAAATAAATAAATAAATAAAAATCTTACTTGAGCCAGTCAGTGTCGTTTTTTCCGACATATTTTTGGCAATAAATTGTTCTCTGAGTTGTTTAGCAAACCTAGCAGGATTATCCCATGGGATGTAAGACACCTCATAATCACCCCCAAGCATCGCACCAGAGCCTTCGAGTTGTCCCAAGTTATTGACCCCTGTCAGTCGTAGACTTTCAAAAGTGAACACTTTAAAAGCTCGTTCCACTTCTGCCCAATTCAGTTGTTCTGTAGGAAAATCAAGCATAGATAGAAAATTCTTACCATGTTAGCTTTTTTCTGATGTAGCGCCTTGGAACATTTCTTCTCCCCGCCCCCCACAAAAAAAACCCCAAACCAGCAGGTTTCCATATACATCTGTATAAGGACCTCTCTTATGGGTACTGCTAACTTTTCATAGAAATAATATACATTATCCAATTTTAAAAAATAATTGTAATCTCACCATCATCCTCCAGGAGGGGTTCTACCCCCAGGATTTTTTTGGGGGAGAGGGGGGTCAAAACAGAAAATCAGACAAGCTCCTGGCCAAATTAGCTTAATTTATTAGGCAACAGGGGCCACAACAGAAACAGGTAGGACCTCTCCGTTGGGTTACTTAGACCTACTTTCACAATAGCCTTGAACTCAAGGGTCAGAGGGTGGCTCTAACCTTGGGAACAGCCTCCTAGCCTTTGGGGATACTGCTCAATTCCTATTGGCACATGATCTGCACAAGATCATTGGTGAGGGGAGGCTGGCAGCACTTTTGGGAACATGCACTGGCCTGCCCCAAGCTAGGAGATGGCTATGGTGAGTAGCTCCTTTTGACACTCCTGGCCTCACCTAGGATGGATCTTTTTTAGGCCAGTCCTGGTCCCTCCGTTAGTCTGATTCTGCACTGCAGTCTCCCCAATCTTCCTTTCTGCAGTCTACCTTTGTCCAGTTTTCTCATAGTCACCCCTGTCTATCTTCCTTCTCTTCCACCTTGCTGATCAGCCCCTGTATCCTCCTTCCTTCTTGACCAACCTCCTCTCTTTTTTCCTCTTTCTACCTCCCTCCAGCCTGAGGCTCCGTTTTAAAGCCTGGCCTGGCTCCTCTTCTTCCTCTCATATGATCATCCCCAGCTGCTTTCTCCCCCAGCTGAAAGTGTCTCACACTACAATCATGCATTGCTTACAACCCAATCTTACAGATTGGATAAAGGAACAGCTTTACCACCCTGTACGACTAGGCCTGCCTAGTAAACGTCACAATGTGATGTCACCCCCATTAGCAGTAGCATAGCTACTTATGGGGTAAGGGAGCAGGGCGCCCTGGGTGCCACCCTCAGAGGTGGTGGAGTCACCACTAGGAACCAAAATTTCTAAAATCACGGTTTTAAGGAATAATACCATCAGGTTGCACACAGTTCAATGCAGAATTTCATAAGGAATTCCATGGGGGAAAAACGGAGTGCAATATCTTTATTCTATCAAATGTTATGGCAAAAAAAACTATACACTGAAAATACAACTTATGTAAAAATCGTGGTTTGTTAAAATTGTGGTTTTTAGGAATAATACCGTCCTGTTATATGTCATTTGATGCTGAATTTCACAAGGAATTCAATGAAAATAACCAGATAGTTATTTTGTAGAATAAGCCAGTAGAAATTTATGGCCAAAAAACTAAAAATGAAAATACCACTATTATGTATGATGGCTACTCTGAACCTCCAGACACAGAAGCAGTATGTCACTGAGTACTATGTGCAGGAGAGCAATAGCAGAGGAGGGCACTGACATTCATCCATTGCTCGTGGGGAAATATTCACTGCATTCATTTTCTGGCCATTATTATTATCCTTCATTTCATGCCATGACTGTTACTATCTCTCAGCCTTACCTACCTCACAGGGTTGTTGTGAGGACAAAAGAAGGGAAAGATGCACACCACCCTGAGCTCCTTAGAGAAAGGATGTATAAAATGTGAAAATACATCAACACTGTAAATAAATAATTTTGTGCTATGGGAGTGTCAAAAATTTATGGGCCCCGGGTGTCAAATGATCTAGCTATGCCACTTCCCTCGAGTCAGTAATGACTCAGGGGATTACTTTACTTTTTAAAGGAACAGCTGCAGAGCATGCACTAACTTGAACTGCAGCAGCTAAAGATAAATCTTTCCTGCATCCGGGCAATAGAGTGGAGTTAGACAGATTAAATCTATCCTAATTCCCAACAATTCTCTCTTACTATACCACATATGGCTGGTGCACTTTTGCATTGGCGCTTCAGAGCCTTTCAAAAGCCTGTTGGATACTGAACAAAGTGGAGAGGGACTCAACCGCCTCTCTCTGGTCCAGTAAGACCTGCACCTTGTAATAAAAATCTTGGCACCTCTAGGAAACTGCCTACAAATAAAGTCAGACAGAGAATAATGTTACCACTGGTACAGTAGTGCATGAGCTCATGAATTCTGGCAAGGCGTTTGGTATTGTTTCCAGGTGGTGGAAGAGGGAATTTAAGAAGATCCATCATAGGCAACTTGTTCATCATTTCATGCTCAACCTTTGCTAGGTCTAAACCACCTTGTACCTGAAATGAAGGAACATGTCAAATATAAACTTTGACCAACGGTGTTATCTAAACTAAAGCACCTGAGGTAATAAACATCATGTTGTAAAATCAGCTGGGGAACTTCTTCATATGCAGAATACTGGCTAGCCAGCTGCTTTCTCACATACAGAAGGCCAGACTGCAGTCAGGAAATCACAGACAGATTTCATGTTGAACAATCCAGAATGGTTCTTAAGTAGATATTTTCCGAGAAAGAGGCCCCCACTGGGAAGTCACTAAATTGCCCCTTCTCTCAAGCAAAAGTTAAGAGCGCAATCCTAACCTGAAATTAGGCCAGCACAGTTAGTCCAGCAAAGTTTTGCTGGCACAAGGGACACCGTAAAGTAGGTTTGGACTACTCTCAAAATCAGAAAGGCCAGCACACAGACATGCACCATCCTCCCTAACTCCAAGAGTGGTCCAAACACACTTTATGGTGGCCCTTGTGCCGGCCACACTTTCCTGGCCTAACTGTGCCGGCCTAACTCCAGGTTAGGATTATGCCCTGAGATTGATAGTGAAGTGAGCCATTCTCACCTCCCACTCTTCAGTGGTAAGTGAGCATTTTGGTTAGGTATCCTGTGCAGTCTGAGTGAGACAGGGACTTGCTTAATTCATGAGACTGAGAGCCTGAAAATGGAAGCTAGAATCGCCCAAGCATCACCTAGAATCGCCTAGAGCATGTTGGGATTCAGAAACACTTGTAAAAAGCATGTGTAATCTGTTTGTAGGAGTTTTCTGCTTAACTACCTACATTCAACCTGTATAAATAAGGTTGCTATTACAAAGACAGCATCACAAGTGCCCAGAGATCAAAGGAAGCCAGATGGAATAACTCTAACTCATGGAATGTTAGAGCTGGAAGGAACCTTGTAGGTCATCTAATCCAACCTTCCTGTTTAGCATAGGCAACTGCTACAGCACTGGTGGCCATCCAAGATCTTACCCCCAATGAAGGAGAGTCTGCTACTGCATGAGGCAGACTGCTGCAGTGCTGGAAAACTATTACAATAAGAAAATTATTCCTAATGTCTAGCCTAAATCCACTTTTGTGGTTTCACTTCACTGTTTCTAGTCCTGCCCTAGAGAGCTGCAGAAAGCAAATCATCCCTTTCTTTTGTGTGACAGTCCTTCAGATTCTTGAAGACAGCTCTTTTCCCTTAATCTTCTCTTCTAAACATCTCTAGTCTTGGCTACCAAGTTCTTCTAACCATCATAGGAGTGTTATGGTTGCTTGCTGTGGTTCCAGAAAAGATACAATAGCTCTGTTCAGACACAAAGCCAGTCTGTGGTTTGCTTGCGGCTTCCAATTCTTTGGCAGGAAGTTTAGTCGAGAGGGTTAAAGCCTCCATTGGCCCAAAGATAAGATCCGAAGGTCGCCAGTTCGTGAACACCGGAAGTCTCCGTGAGCAGCAGACCTTGAGAATTGCGACTGATAAGAGCTGTCTCCAGCTGCCTGTGAGAGAGGAGTTGTGCTGGGCCAGCTGTTTCTTTGGTGGGAGCAGAGAAGCTGTCTATCAGCCAGCAGGAAGGCAATCATGTGGCCAGGAAGAAAGATTAAACCAGGAAAGTTCCATCTGTATGTTGTTGTAGTTCTTGAAAGTTCTTCTTTGTAATTTGTAAAAACTCCTTGCGGGTTTAGAGAAAAAAAGCCTGCCTATGTAAACCGCCTTGATTTAAAGCCAGAGGAGCAATCTAATGGCCAAAGAAAGGCGGTATATAAATACTATTTAAAAAAAATTCTGGTTTGCAGACAAAGGGCCCAACTTTTTAATACCAAGGCAGGCCCAATGGAGCCCATTGGTAAAGGAACAAACATTCCCTTACTTCCTTCCATAAGCCGCCATGACTGCCCTCACACTACACAGAATGCAATGCATAGCCCATTGTCACAACAGCGTAAGTTCTGGAAAGTTGGATCAGACAGGGCCCCAATTATAGGTTGCACAAATCATAGTTTGTGCGGTTTGAATGTAATGACCAAGTATAGATTGCTCTGTAAGAAGAAATGGCAGAAAGCAAGGAGTGAAAGGAGGAAAGGCGTGTATGGGTCAGAGACTCCCGTCTGTATCACTAAACCATGGTTGAAACTACGTCTGAACTGGCACAGTGTAGTCTGTAAGTGGACTATATTGTACATTTCACCTTATATTAGCAGGACTTAGCCTTTTGCACTGAGACTTGTGCATAACCTGGCAAACGTACAGGAACATTTCCCCTACACACCTTGCCATTTTTTTCTCATAGTGTGAAAATTCAGTTTTCCATGTAATGGTACTAGTTAAAAGAAAAGCGGGCGGGTGGGACGCTCACAACATTGTACCTGTAGGAAGTATAACTTCTGAGACAAGGTATCATGGTAGTTCAGTATAACAGGCCATTTCAGGGGCCCTGGTTCCTCACATTCAGGATAAAAGGAGTGGTACAGATTCTGTTAAATAAAAGCACAGACAAAATCATGCATACTTGTGTAAATATAGCGTGCAAAACAGTGTAGACAATGGCAATACAAACCCTTTTTTCGTCCTCAGGAAGGGCAAGAGAAGGCAGGATTGACACAATATGTCTTGCAATGCTGTGGTCCAGACAATCTTCACGTGGCTCTGGAATGACCAGACTTGGTGGTGTAAGGTTTTCTTCTGATGCCACAATCTACCGCAAGAAAATCAATTAATTTTATAGTGCCACTGCTCAAGGACAAACACTTTAAGGAGCTAGTGGCAGATACTCCTTTTAGCCTCTGTCTTTCCCAAAGGGCAATCCAACACCCCCCACCTTGGGCCATCGTAAGCCGTAAAGCATGTGCGTGTCAGCCAAGGTGTGCTGGGCCGACACAGGCAGCTGCATCAGCCCAGTTGCCCCAAGGAGCCGCTGGGGTAAGTCACCCGTGTGCTGACCGAGTTTGGTCAGTGCAGGGGCTTTTGGGGGGGATGGAGGCAGTGGGATGGAATGGAGTAGAGAGAGGGCATTTCCGTTAGGCTGCATTCAACCCCCCGTCTCCAGGCTGCAGGCACAGATCCAAGCAGCCCCATTGGTCTGGCTGGGGCTGACCCGGGGTAAGGGAACAAGCATCCCCTTACCCCATGGAGGCTCCAGCGGCCTCCCAAACTGCGCTAGATACAGCACAGACCAGCTGCCCTGCCTGTTCCGGAGCAGGTGAGGATTGCGGCCCCAGTCTGTTGAGTTTCTTTGAAGAATTGCAATCTACAATCTTTGTCATCCCAGCCTTAAGGTGGGGAAAACTGCTGATTATAATTTAATTATTGTTGCTTATTATTTGATTCATACAGCACAGTCACACTGATCAATAATCAGCTCCCAAAGCACTTGAGATCAGTTGCAAGCCATTTCCCACCAGTTCAGTATCACAGTTTGTGGCAGTGAATTAGCAACCCCTGAAGTGGCCCAGCAGTGAACAGCAGCAGTTTGTCATCACTACCACCACCCTGTGCCAGTTGTGATGCAAGGATTGTTCCATGGGCATGTTGTTTCTATAAACTGCACTAGTGAAACAGTGCACCGGTGTTTTTCTCCTCCCCACCACCTTGTCCCCACTTAAGTTCAATTTGCAATCCAAATACACCACAATAGCTCTCCTTAGGCTTAACTGGACGGTGTCCTAAGTCTCTACACAGATTATCTATGTTCCATAGGTGGGCAAAAGAATTTGGACCATCTGAAATTTTGGCTTGGCAGCGAGACTTGTAATGAACAAAATGAAGGAACATCTGATATCTGAAGTCAGGGCCGGCTCTAGCAGCAGCGGGGCCCAATGTGGGGCATTCCTCTGGGGCCCCCAACCCTCACCAAGAAGAGCGCTGTTTGTGCCACGTGCAAAGCATGGCATGTGGAAGTAGTTGGTGGTGATATCATAACATCACCGCCAACTGCTTCCAGGTGGCCCATTTTGGGCTGTTCAGAGGCAGAGGCAGGTGGGAGAGACCAAAGTAAAGCTGCTCTGCTCACCCCACTGGCTTACAGCCCATAGAGATCCTAGCTATAGCCACAGGCAATATGCTCACCATGCTAGTGCAGGGCACCCAGAAGTGCGGGGCCCGATGTGACGACATTGGTCACATTGGCTTAAAGCTGGCCCTGTCTGAAGTGTACATTTAAATTTCAGGAAATGCTGACTTGCTGCTCCTTTGGGACACAACTTCCATTTCCTGTCTACTTCTATCTATTATTGCTGCAGTAATTGTATTTTTTTGAAACAGATCATATCTGGATTTGTTACAAACAAACTGAAAGTGAGAGCTGGATGTTTTTGCACTTTGGAGTTACCTTTTCTCAAAGCCACTGTCATACACGAGGATGGCTGGACCTTTAACTGCAACGAAACCCTTGTTGTATCATTACTTTTTTCTAAACTAACAAAGGTGGTTCTTACCTGCTCCAGCATGCAATGCAGTATCAAGGAAACAGAAACCAGCTCCTCAGGGATCTGGCTTAGAAGGTCATTGTAATACCTCATGTCCACATCTGCAACCAGAAAGCAACATTTTCTTGTTTCATAAAAACAAACAAAATCCTCTGCTCAAACCATTTAATCAGAGATACTGATACATGGAAATCCAGTATATACTTGTTTCCTTCCGAAAAAAGGATAACTAGCTTTCGGATAGGCCCTCTTCTGTGGCTGGAAAGATGGGCTCCTTTTTCAATATCCTGGAAGACATCCACCTTCCTTCTTGATCCCCAAACTCCACATTTGGCGCAGAAGTGAGAATACTGTTGCCAAATATGGGAGTGTCATATATATACACGTCACATGAACTATTATTTGCTTAGCAGACTGTTCGGTACTAACCTAATTTTATGTTTCTTCCAGCCCAGAATGTCTACCCTTTTGACATGCACCCTGTGGCTTGGTGTACTGCAAATGAGGAAGAATTATCTCTGAAGGCATCCAGTTGGGCTAACTAGATCCCTCAGTTCTGCATGGAGACTTGAGCCAAAATGACTCTTTCCCAAATGTGTTGCCCATCAGGCACTTGCCACACACATTAGAGGGCCCATCTGCTTGACTTCTCAGTATAGTACTGATGATGCATGATTAGCTGGCAATTGGTGGGCCCCATGACAGCCCCATGCCGTATTTTGCTCTGGATCTCCAGAAACCTGGTATCAAAACTGCTCCTTCCACTGCTATTGGGTTATACATATTTTTGCCTGGTTACCCAGAACATTGAAAAAGAATTGCTCTTTCCACTGGCAACTTTTAGGAAGCAATAAAATAAATGTCACACTTATACCTGTTGTTAAAACTGGTGGTGCAACAGGCTCTTCTACAACCTGTTTTTTTCTGGAAGGTGTAGTTGGAGCAGGTGTAGGTGGTACCTAGAGAAACAAAGACACTGGTAAAACAAACAACAGAAAAGCGATCTTGCATCCTAATTGTCAGCCCAGAGAAAGCCAAAGAATTTGGATTAAATTAGCTGGTGAATTTTGCCACGGGTTGTTCTTTCTATAGAATGGGATGCAAGAAATGACTTCTATTTTGATTCATGTACACTGATGGAGAAATCCTGGGTTCAGATAGAGAATTTCTAAATGAATTAACTTAGAAAATAAGCTGCTCTTTTTATACGTATTGTTACCCCTATAAAAATGGGTTGGGGCTGAGTCAAAGAGAATAACTTGCTAAAGGACATCTTGTGAATTCATGGCTGAGTGGAGGTTTGAACCAAGGATCTCATAAAGCCCATACTCTCAGTCATTACCATATCCCCAATTGACTATGCATACTAAAGTAGTTCAGTTTGGACACATCATGGGCACATGCAATTTAAATACATGCTATGTCATTACAAGGATAATGGAAAACCTTGCAG
The DNA here is from genome assembly GCA_029204185.1 of Lerista edwardsae. NCBI lineage: Eukaryota > Metazoa > Chordata > Lepidosauria > Squamata > Scincidae > Lerista > Lerista edwardsae. The sequence goes on along the minus strand of JAJKFI010000066.1, from coordinate 1,723,297 downwards.
CAAAGCAATCTGTAAAACTGCTTTCAGTTTAAAAAATATGGACAGGATTATCCTATCCCACCCTTCTCTTCTGGCTTGCAGTCTTATTTTTCCCTCTCCTATTATATTACTTAAATGTCTATGCAACCTCACACACAGTGCAATCCTAACCTGGAGTTAGGCCTGCACAGTTAGGCCAGCAAAGTTTGGCCAGCACAAGGGACACCGTAAAGTATGTTTAGACCATTCTCTGAGTCAGAAAAGCCAACACACAGACGTGCGCCATTCTGGCTGACACTGAGAGTGGTCCAAACACGCTTTACAGTGTCCCTTATGCTGGCCACACTTTGCTGGCCCAACTATGCCAGCCTAACTCCAGGTTAGGATTGCACCCACAGTCTTATAACATCTATTCTCATATCATCTCATATCATCAATAGTTCATCTAACAGCTATTGCTCTTATGCTTTCTGAATTTATGCAAAGTTTAAACATTATAATTAATGGTATTAGGCATACAAATATTAATATACATATGCCACTTTATGGTACAAATTGCTTTGCAACACTTGGATCTTAGCCAAAAGGCCGAGAAGCGATGGCACAAATTGCTTTGCAGATAGCTAACTAAATCAGAAGACAGTGATTGTGCAATGCTACTTAGCCCAAATACAACAATTTATGATATCTAACCTCAGGTACTTTGCTCTTCTTTTCTACTACAGGGACATTAATGAATTTGGTGGATTTCAAGTAGTGCCCATGCTGTCGTCTCCAATCCAGGCAGTCATACATTAAACATGCAATACTTTCAAAGATTTCAGTTCCAAATTCAAGCTGCACAAAAGAGAGAGGGAGAGGAACCCTGGGTTTCTATACAAAGAGCACAGACAAATTCTGGCAACTTCTACGCAATGACTTAATACAATGAAGATTATTTTGCACTACATAGTTTGAATGCATTTTAATACTATATATATAAACTCTCAGCTGAGAAGTCACCTGCTTCCAGCTGGGGAATGTGACAATAGGACTTAACAACGGACTATTGCAAGGTGGGGTGAAGTGTCACCTACTCCTCTTCAACTGCCTGATTAGATGAGTCCTCTGGCAAAATGGATTATTGACTAGCAATCCACACAATTATATACAGTAGGCCATCCTTTTTCACAGGCTCAGCATCCGTGGATTCCATCATCCGCGGACACTTCCCTGCGCCTCCAGGACACGACTGGAAGCAACTTCTAGTTGCCACAAACTAGGCCACAAACCTCCCCATGCCTCCGAACACCTCTAGTTGCATCCAGGAGGTGTTCGGAGGCATGGGGAGGTTTGTGGCCCATTCCACAACATACTACCTGTGTAACATACTACATGTACAACCTCACAGTCAAGCCCAAGTGGGAATAAGTAACATTCTAAGACCAGTAGTTAGGGTTTTTTTTTAAGAGGAGGAGAAGGGCAGCCCCTGCAGCTATGTGAGAAAGCTCCGAGAATGGCTGTGAATTGCGGCCATCCTCAGAACTTTCCCCACTATTCCGGGGGCTGCCCACTGCCTGCCCTCCTTCTCCACCGTAAACAAACAACAGAAGAGAAGGGTAGGAGGTGGGCAGCCCCAGGAAAGCCCCAAGGGTGGCTATGATTCGCATTTACCCTCAGAGCTTTTCTGGGGGCACCTGCCCTCATCTTCCACTGTAAAAAAAAAAAAAAAAAAACAGCATAGGGCTGCCTGTGCATTGGAGTAATTGCATTCCATCATGGCAATTACTTCCAGTTGGGGTGGCCTGAGAAGGCTTGCCCCAGAACGGCCCTTCGGCCTGGACCGCCACTGGCTTTAAGTCTGGAAGTCTTAGTTAGACACTGTCTTTATTTTGAACTTCGCCTCTTGATCTCAAGCATGGAATGTGATTTGTCTGTTTTTCCCTTGTACCATTTTAATCCCCAATCGATCGTTCCTGTTCAATTGCATAAAACCAATCTGCTTAGTGCTTTATCCCTGGCTCCAGAGCAACTGGCTCCCATCTTTGATGCCTTGCATGCTACTCGGAGAAGGCTTGAGTGCATGTGTGATTGTATGGGGGTATGTGGCTGAAACAGTAGTGCAACAAGGAAGCCAGCCAAGACACTCTCCTTCCTTCTCCCTTTTCAGAGAACTCAGGTTCAGAGGTGTAATTTGATAGACAGCTCCCCACCCAAAAGCTGGGTAAAGGAGTGGAAACATGACCCTGAACTTGTGTTTCTGGTGGTAGCTGAACCTACCCCACAGGTACAACCAGGGCATGACTATACACATGGCTTAACTTGATCAAGGTGGGGAGAAGGTCTAGATTTCCAGGAGGGGAATATGGTCTTTCTCAGCATTACCCTGGAGATTGCCACAAAGGCTTGTACCATGTGCCGTCACCACTTGCTTGAAAGAGGAGTTTCTAGTAAAACATTTTACTACTTACCACCATGTCACCATTAGTCCAATCAGCAGGAAAAGTCGCCTTCTGGACTAGATGACGGAGTCTAGCAATTTGAAAAAGATTTGATCCTGGTTTTCCACTGTTCAGAACGGGTTCCAAGTATTTCCAGAATATTTCCAGGTCCTTTACATTTTTTTCTTTCTTCTTTTTTTCAGCCTCTAAAACTAAAATTGCACCAGCATTAGGACATTTTAGCGCATTTGTATGCCCTTGTCAAGTGTGAGACAGACTCGTTGGAACAAAGGAAAAAGACAGGAACGGCTCACTCTATAGCTCACTCTCTGAACTTTCAGCTGCCCAGGGCCACATCACTCAGCCTTGCTCTTATGGTGTGTCAGAGCATGCCAATTATAGAAGATTGGCATGCTCAATCCTTCAGATTTTCACAATCAAAGAGAACTATTGGCAATTTTTTTTTTTTTTTTTTTTTTTCAGCTGCAAGGCTGCTCGCTCTTGCTCTCTCAGTTGGGCTCTTGTGCTCTCGGTTGTGTCGATTCAATTCAGCAAACACCACACATCCAGCAGGAAGAAGGTGGACGGCGGTGGGCAATGATGGGAAGAGGAATGAATGGGAGCCACACAAAATCATTATGCCACTGAGCGCAACAGACCGGTCAAAATGATAGCAAAACCCTCCCTCCCATGTCACAGATCAGACCATGTCTTGGCAGCTGCTTTTGCCCTCCTTCCTGTGCACTCATCCCATACTTGGCCTTCGGGAGAGGTCACTGCTGTTCCCATCTGCTGCAATGCTGTCTTGCTCACTCAGGCTTCAATACTATCCATACTTTCCTGGCAGTAAGCTCCACTAACTATAAGGGGACACTTCTGAGTAAACAGGTATTGGATTGGGCTTGAGCAGCCCAATCCTGAGCTGCCTGGCCGCTGTGGGCACAGTGGTAGCCAAATGGCTATTACTTCACTCAGCAGCAGCCAGGCAGCCTCCAGGGGCTCCTCAGAAGAAGGGGACATTCATCCCCTTCCTCTGGGAAAGGATGCAGGGCAGGAGATGAGTCTCCTAGCTTCTGCATCAGCTATTTTGCCAGTGCAGAGGCGAGGGCCTCCGTGTCAAGCTGTGCAGCCCGACATGAAGGTCAAGATCTGGCAGTGAAGGTTGCGCTGCGATCACTGCAGCATCTTTGGGGCACTAATTTCTGGGCCACTAAGGGGAAATGGCACATTTTTAACCCAGCACTTTGGGAACCACTGGTTTATAAGAAGGTTGCACGCGCAAACTAATAAACTAATTTCAGTTTTGGTGGAGGAAGTATGGGCCAGTGCGCGCTCTCTCTTCTCTCTCTTCCTTCAAGGATCCCTTCTTTGTCCATCCCCACCCCTTTCTGTTCTTGGCGAACCACAAGTGAACTGACAGAAGTGGAGTGTAAAGTCTAGAAACATTTCAAGTAACAATAAGCTTGTTTTAAAACTAATAAAATGTGCTCAAAGTATACTAAAACAACAGCAATCTACGTATCGAAGGCATTTTATTAATTGTTAGCTCACCTTCTGGTGCAAGTTGTTGTTCTTCCTGCAGTGCCACTGCTTCCAGGTAGGAATTAAGAGGCTGATAATCATCAGAAGAAATTTTAATAACGCTTCCCACGGTGACCCCAAGATCAGATAGCACAGGCAAAAGTTGAGGGTAGGGAAAACCAGAGATTATGAAATAATACTGAGCGCCATCATCTGGTTCATCATCTGTTTAAAACACCATACAAAACCCACGGCCCTTATTAAAATATATTTCAATTGTTGCACGCTATGCTAGGTGAGTTGTATACAAGCTATTTCCTCAATAAACCTGCTTTTCAGATGAATGTAACTTTCCGAAACATACAGTTTAGGTTGTGTCACATGCACTGATTTTTCAGAAGGAAAAGAAGTACGGTACATTCCCTTTAATGTCTATGGTTTTATTTGCTCTGATCATACAAAGAGTAAAATAAGACTGCTGTTCCACCAAAAACCCGTTTTTTCTTTTGGAATGTCCACTTTGTTGAAGTCTCCCATTACTTGCCTCTTACAAAATATGGTTGCATGGAATAGTAGTATAGGCATCCCTCATCAATTCTAAAGGTCGCCCCAGAGAGCCTTGCAGAATTTATAACTGATGGAGTTAAAGTGGTGATCTCACATTGAGACACACCAAGAAAGCAATGGAAGTCAATGACGTTGGCAGTTGTCAATGGGATATCAAAACTGCTACCAAAAGAACAGGAAAATGGGAGCTTAATTATCCAAGGAGCCACAGATGTTTTCAACATTCTGCTTCTACAGGACATGCTAAAACTCTGACCACACACTATCTTATGTTGCTAACTACAAACACCAGCTTGCAAGAACCCTGAAGGTGTGTCTTTGAAGCAAGTGCTTTTGAATGAGGATGAGGCTTTTTGAGTAACATCTTTCTCTTGCCTGTGAATAAATACGTAAAGTATTTAAAAAAAAAAACCCACAGAAAAAAGATTTCAGCTGTGATCCAAATCAGGCTTATTTGAATTTAAGGGCCCAATCCAATGCTGCCCTGGCGCTGCACGGTACAGCAGCAACAAATCAGCCACCGCTGGATCCTGCAGGGCCAGAGCAGCAGCTGGAGGTCTCCTCAGGCTAAGAGAACATCAGTTCCCTTACTCCATGTAGAGCTCCAGGGTCCCCAATTGATGTACTTGTGCCCACTGTTCAACAGGTGCAGAACCAAGGTGACGCATGTTAGGTTCCAAGGCTTGGGGGGGGGGAGAGAATAAGATCCAGGGGCAGCCTCTGCCGCTGTCCCCGCGCCCCTACTGGGCCGGATCCACCCTCCGGCCAATCCTCTCTCTGACCAGTTTTTCCCCTTCTTCACCTTCCTCCCACCCAGAAGCCTCCCCACCGCTCAACAAGGAGCTTACCGTGCGTGCATTCCTGCTGCTGGCAGGGAAGCCCAGCGCCAAGTGCCGCCAGCTTCCCCACCAGCACTGCTCATCTAGTGGCTGCCATAATATGCCTTACGGCACATTTGCGATGGCCATTGCCTGAGCAGTGTGTGAGTGAGTGGAGCCACCAGGGTGCAGGTTCAGGCTGCCCGTCTCTTTGAAATCAGTCAGATATATTTCTATAAAAATATTATTAGGATTGGGGTACAAACACCGTTAAAATTACATGTATGTAGCAGGGAAGCTTGATCAAAAAAAAAGATTTCCTATGTTCATATAGTTCACATGTAATGGCTTCATGTATTTTCATTGTATTCCATTAAACATGTATGTGTTATACCAGGGATGCACAGTGGTGGTTTGTGTCGATGAGGCACAACCCCCACCAAGCCCCGGGACCCAGAAGTGACATCACTTCCAGGTCACCTCCGAAAACCTGATAATTCCGGAGGCTTTCTGAAACCCAGAGCTGAATACAGACAACTTCCAGAAGTCACCTTTAAATAGGGGCCAGGCGGCTTTCTGAGGCCTGCAGAGGCCTTCCACAGCCCCAGAAAGTCACCCGGACCCATTTGATGGCGGCTTCCAGTATCTGATGAAAAACAGAAGTCGCCTGTATTCGGCTCCGGGCTTCATTCTGAAGCCAGCAGAGGCTGCGGATGGACCTGTACAGCGTCTGCAGGTTTCAGAATGAAGCCCCCACCTTTGAACCCTACAAGGGCTCAGCTCCGGTCAGATCCGCAGGCCTTCCAAAGATCACAGAGGTCATGTGTGTCTGCCCATGTCCTTTGTGAGCTTCACAATGAAGCCCGAAGCCAATTAAAGGTGACTTCCAGTTTGTCTTTAAAGGGGTCCAGGAGGATCGCAGGCCTCTGTGGGCCTCAGAAACCCTCCAGACCTGACCACAGCTCAGCTCAGTTGGGTACAGAGGGTGAACGGGAGCCACATGTGGCACTGGGTCAGGTGAGACACTGCATCACCTTCCTCTAGTCCCTGCATTATACGTTTATACTTCTCGAGGATCCAGAAGCTCCATGTTAAGTGGGCATTTTGTGAAAAACCTGGGCGGCATACCCCAAAGAAATCACTCTGAAGTCCTGAGTCTGTAGAAGGGATTCTGTATATCTAACATAGGATGTGCCATTCATTTGTATTTTACATACCAATATATTTATCAACATCAGCATCTTCTCCACGTCGCTTCAGTTTGGTGTCTTTTTTAATGACGCTAGTTGAGGTTTGTGCTGGCTCAGCTCCCTTCTTTCCTTTCTTTCCTTTGGCAGGAGGAGGCTTCTCTTTTTTAGCAGCACCTTTTCCTTTCCCTTTCCCCTTCTCGTCTTTCCCCTTTTCCTGCTCCTCAGATGGCTACCAAATCAGAGAAACTAAATGCATATCTTGTGTAGGTTACAAGAAAAAACACATTTTGCTTATTCTGGTATAATCCAAGCATCTGCATACCCATTTTTGAAACAAGATATATTTGGACAATTTTTAAGGCTCTTTCTACAGATCCAGAGAGATAATGTTGTGTCAAATGAAAGCACAGAGTAAGTATACTTGTAGAAAATAAGTAAATGTGAAAATATTTTTTCAGTTAACTCAAATAAGCTCAACCCCCCAAAAAATGAAATTGTTGAAAACCCTCTCATTAGTGGCAATAGGCTCTGGCTTCAGTACATTAAAATGAGAACTCCCTAGCTCAGTGATGGTGAACCTTTTGGGCTTGCCGTGTCACAAATGATGAACTTGACTCTGTTGGCATGTCACTCCCCATCCCCAACAAAAGAGAAACAATTATTTACATATTCATGTATTTAAAAAAAATTGCAGACCAATCATGTGTGGGTCTATTCATTATATTTAAAAAAAATCAAATCGTTTAAAAATCATTACAAATCATTACATAAAAAAATCAAATCATTACAAAGAAATCCTCAGTTGTTGTTGGGTGTTGGGGAGTGCTGGCATGTCACCCAAAACGTTGTGGCGTTTCACCTTTGACACATGTGTCACAGGTTCACCATCACTGCCCTAGCTAATGGCTCACATTATGAGTAGTTAAAGGTAAAGGTTTCCCCACGACCGAATGGTCTAGTTGTGACCGACTGTAGGGGGCGGTGCTCATCTCCGTTTCAAAGCCTGTAGAGCTGGCATTTTGTCCGAGGACAAGCTTCTGTGGTCATGTGGCTGGCATGACTCTATGCCGTAGCGCACAGAACGCCATTACCTTCCCACTGAAGTGGTCCCTATTTATCTACATGCATTTAGGTGCTTTCAAACTGCTAGGCTGGTAGGAGCTGGGACAAGCAATGGGAGCTCACTCGGTCACACAGTCTTGAACTCCCAACCTTCCAGTCGGAAAGCCTAGCAGCAGCGGATTAACCCGCTGCGCCACCACATCCCTCTATGAGTAGTTAGAGACTATTTAATAATGTTCAAAAGGTGCAAGGATACCAGTCGTGTCTCATTACCCACTGGGATTCCATTCCAGAACCCCCAGTAGATACCAAAATCAGTGGATACCAAAATCAATGCAAAAACAGCTTTAAAGATCCACTTCCAGGTTTCTTGCTCCTCCATTATTATCCTAGAATGAGTTGGTATAGACGCTATACCCAGTGGTGGCATTCAGCCAGTTCTCACCTATTCTGCAGAACCGGTTTGCTAATTTTAGCTTGGGAGAGGGAAGAAAGGCAGCGGCCACCCTGAAGGACATAGAATCGGTTGTTAATGTATTTGAATCCCACCACTGGCTATGCCACATTCAGCCACTAAATGAATAATGGAATCAAATTGAATGTAGGGATTTTGGTCTCTTTTGTCCTTGTTACAAGGCATTTAAAGGTGGAACCCGGATTATCAGTGGTGAGTCAAACCAGTGGATACCAAATCAGTGGATAATGAGGCACGACTGTATTTCTTTTAAAGTGCACAAGGCTTTTTCCACTGGAGCTGTCGTGTGCAGAAGGGAACAGGCAGAACAATAAAGAACTGCTTCATTGAGAGTGAAGATGGTGTGAGCAGAGATAGCATGGGTCTGTCAGTAAGACTGTGTGGGAATATGCATGAGACTGCATGAAAATAGGGGATGGCTACAAAAACGATATTTCAAAGAAAATAACTGGAATCTCACAGGTCTTCACTTCATATTCCCCCTACCCAAAAACAAAACTGCTTTGGGGGTGCTATCTCTGTAATAATTTCTTCAGCTCAATCACAATTTTGAAGATGATCATCCTATTATACAAAATTCTGAAAGTATGAGAAAGAATGGTATCTAGCAGATAATTTAAGCATATACTGCACAAGTTAATAAGCACAGTCCTCTCAGTGATTTTTGTGAAATCTCTTGACTATCCATTTTCTTCAAGAAGTGAGGCAGGGGTTCTGTGGAGCCAAAATTTACAGGACACAATCCAGTCACTGTTGAATCCCATTCATTTCAAAGGAAATGATTTAAGCATGAGCTTAACTCCCCATTGAAAAAAACAATGGGACTTCAACAATAGAACTAACTTTGGCAAGGACCTACCCATAATAAACAACAATACTCTCTCTTTCTCACATCCAGAGAGCTACAGTATCTTCAAATTACAGGCAATTTACTTTCAGATCTTTAAACAGCTGACGTTTTGCATGTGTGATGTTTCTTAAAATACTACCATACAATGAGTTAATCTGTTGTATTCTGGGCTCTTCTCTAGAATGTAAGAAAACTGAGGTGATGTAGTGTGGGTGGTACCATACTGGCAGATCATGAGCAAAATACATTCATAAGTCCAAAGCTCATTCTTATCTGCCAAGCAGACTGCCTTGTCTCTAGTTCAGAGACAAAATGCACTTCTCTGATATTCCCTCAAGTATCTCCACTTGCTTTCCCTTGCTGCCCCTTACATCCAGAGCTGCCTCCTGCAATTCCTCCAGGGTACCACCTCCTTTATTTAATTTTTTCCTTCAAAATCAATGTTTTTCAATGAAGTCCCTGGCCCAACCCCTTAGACCCCACACTACATAACTAAATATTCTTTTCCACTCTTTCCCTGCACCCATCTCCCTCCCATTCCTCTACCGATTCCCTTGTCTCTTTTTTTAGATTCTGAACCTTAGGACAGGAACTTTGCATGCTATGTAAGATGCCATGCACGTGGATAATCAAACCAACAATCTAACAATTTAGGTTTAGCAGTTGTTGAAAGGAAAACAGGAGTCTTGGAAGAGGAGGGAACAAGCGTGGTAATAACCCCCTCTCTTCTGAAAGAGACCAAAGGCACTTGAGGCATCTTTGCCCCACTTCCTCACCATCAGGAATTACAATACTGTCAATATTATACCATTTTTAATTTGCTTCCACAATAGATGGCCAGTCTGCAGAAACACATCCATATTATTTTATTCATTCTTTATTTTATTAATTACCTCATCGTCCTGCCCTACCTCAAAGAAGCACTCATCCCACCCCATCCACCCATCCAAGTATATCGTTTATATTTAACCAGGCGGAGGTAAACGACCAAATGAAGCTAGAGACAGACTATTTAGCCCTGGGGCTCCCAAACATTTGAGCACTGGGAACCACTTTTAAATTGACATTCTACTGGGACCTGCCTAGCTTTATGAGACTTAAAGTTTCACTCAAGCCTCTGGTTTTATCCTTTTTTTACCAGGGTGGGTGGGACTGCCTCCTGGAATATTTATTGAGCTCCACGTTCATTGTATTGGGACCATTCTGATGGTCTCACATTCTCCTTACCTGGTCTTTGATAAGAGCCAAGGCACATTCACCTATTCACGCATAAATGTGCACATGTGGCTCAGTTTCAGTACATTTTCCTTGTCAGCTATCAGCTTGTCAGTTTCGCAACCCACTGGTGGGTCCCGAGCCACAATTTTGAGAACCACTGATCTAGCGTGATATTGCCTATTCTGACTGGCAGCAGCATTCCAACGTCTCAGACAAGGTCTTTCCCATCCCTGCTACCTCTGATGCCTGGGGACAAAACCTGGGACATGCAAAGCAGGTGCTCTACCAATGAAATGGCGCCTCTCTCCAAACCTCATGCTTATTTGCCATTTCTTTTAGTTTTTAAAAGGGCCATATGGACACTCCCATTTGAATGGTGCAGCACTCAAGAGGAAGTCTCTAAATCATTACATTACACTGTGTTTCTATTTTCAGAACATAAAACTATACATACAGATTTAAGTATTTCTGCCTATGCAAGATAAATGTGCAAAGATATATATGACCTACAGAAAAAAATTCAAAAAATATGCTTTTCATACAACTGAAATTTTATCTTATATTTGATTAAAATACCTTCTTTTCAGCAGCCCTTCTCTGCTGATCCTTCTGTTTGATGCAAAGCATTTCATATTTAATTAACTTTCCAATCAGAGTCACAGGAAGTGGCTCCCCAGTATCCATGATGGTTTTGGCTGCCTCTATTACCTACAGAGAAGAACAGAATGACTACAGTTTTGAGTATAGAATTCAATATGAATGGGGGACACGCAACAACATTTTGCAGCGTGCCATCGGTGTTTCAACTAGAATAAAACAGGAGGCTTGTAACAATGAATAGTTCTTAATGCTAAAGGGGTTCAGGTTGGAGTTTAAGTTCAGCCACAAACCTGAGTGCTTTACTATTATACAGAAGGGGGGAGACTTTCAGGAGGATGGAAAAAGGAAAAGATGTTGTTATTCAAGTGAGTGTAGCAGTGCAGAGCAGAAAAGCAATTGGTTCCACATACGAACCTCAGCGATGAACCTCCTCTGCCTTCACATCACAACTCTGATTCCGCCTTCGGAAGGAGCAACACACATGCCACAGCAGGGACCAACAGGGGTTGGGAGGCAGAGGAGGTAGGACTGATATTGTCTCAAGCAGGTTGCTGGGGCACGTCGGTTTGACTCTGTCGAGCCACTGCTTCGGCGACTACACTGGCTGCCGGTTCTGTTCCGGGCCAAATTCAAAGTGCTGGTGTTGACCTTTAAAGCCCTTTACGGCTCGGGCCCAGGGTATTTGAGGGACCGCCTCCTCCCATATAATCCGACCCGTACTCTGAGGTCATCTGGGGGGGGCTCTCTTGACGGTGCCGCCACCAGGAGAGGTGAGAGGGGTGGCGGCCAGTAGGAGAGCCTTCTCGGCGGTGGCACCCCAACTTTGGAATACCCTCCCCTTGGAGTTAAGAACTGCTCCCTCCTTGGCGGTATTTCGGCGGGGGCTGAAGACCTTTTTATTTCAGCAGGCTTTTAGTTGCTGACAGGCTGGCTGGCTGGCTTTTTTGCATTCTTTTTATATATTTTATGATCCTAGGGATTAATTTGTTGTATGTTGTATTTTTAATATTGTTTTTATTGTCTTTTAATACTGTTTTTAATTGTTTTTTACTGTGTTTTTAACCTTGTAAATGCCGCCTTGAGGGCCTTGTGGCGGAAAGGCGGGATACAAATCAAATAAATAAATAAATAAATAAATAGCATCGGAAGCAGCAAGCAGGAGGGTTGCATGTAGCAGCTGGCTTATGAGTATGACCCAATTGCAGCTCTACTAAGAAGTAGTCTCATTGCAGCTAGTCATTCAGGGAGGTTTCCTCCCAGGTAACAATGGAGGATAGGACTGCAAGTTGCAGCACCGGAACCACAAGGTTGGAAGGTGGTCCACGCTTCCTGGCTTGCCTGCCTCCTCCTTTTTCCCATCCATGGGCTTCTCCAGCCATTTGTTCCAATGGAAAGGAACAGAGGCACCCTCCCCCATGAATTGGCTGTACCAACCTGATTCTAGTTCCTCCTCCCCTACCTCCTGCACAGTGCTGTTACCTAAAACAAAAACATATTAACCTTTTTCTGCCTCCTGGCTGGAACTAACCTACCTTGCTGCTTGGCACTAGTCTGAAAATGCCAGTCCCACCAGGTCTTTCACATGGCAAAAAAAAAAGTAAGCAAGCACACCCAGACTCATGGGGAGAATTTACATGTCTTCATGTAAGTTTTTTTCGTTTCAAGATTCATTTTCGAGTCAGTGAACCTGCATCTCAAGTCACGTCTGAGTCATTGACACGTGTGACTTGAGTGTAGAGTGAAAAAACACTTGTTTTCGTGACTCGGACTCAAATCACATGACTTGAATTCCCATTCCTGAAATAGAGGGGAATATTTTGGCTTCTTGATGTACATAAACTTTAATAGCCACCTCTAGCATACATCAAGTTATTGTCTCAAGCAGGCAAGTCTTACTCCCACCCCAATTTTTTTTAAATTTTTTCTCCACTTCATTCTGTCAGTCCTGGAAGCTGTTAACTTTTTCTTTCTAAATTTTCTATTTTCCTTTAATACACAAATAATTATACAGTCAGCCCACATCTTATGTGCAAGTGAATGCTTTGGAACACTTTGGAAAAGGAAGCAGGTAGACTTGTAACTGCTAGAGGTACACTAGAGGAGGAGCCAGTGAGAATGCTAATAGGAAGCACAGTCTAACTTTTTTGCTGTCTGTCTGCTTCCCCTTCTGTCAACATTCTCACTATTGCCTCCTCTAGTGTTCCTCTAGCAGCTACAAGACTAGGCTATTGCTGTCTGCTTCCTTTTCCAAAGCAAAAGGAAGAAAAGTGTTTGCAAACCAAGAGAGGTAAGTCATGAGCGTGACAGGGAATTTGGGAAGGGAGCAGCAGGAATGCATCCCCCACGGATTTGGGGGGGATGCCTGTAATCTTTAAAAAATAAATAATGGGCCCCAATTGAAGAGAAACTGCTAAGAGAGATGTACAGCTCAGGAAGACCTGTAAAGTTAATGTCTATTAGCAACAGTAGAGATTATCATAAGAAAGGAATAAATATGGCCAATAGTAGATGATTTAGCCATCTGATGTGACATCACCACAACATAGATAATTAAAGTAGCATTTATTAGATAGAAAACCAACTACAGGTAGATGATCCCATATCTGGACATCCGAAATCCAGACACCTTTGTCCAAGATTTTTTAAAAATTTTCTGTAAAAAGAAAATGTGCTCAATCCCATGTACTGACTACAAGTTCTGTTCTCTGCTCTGTGGTGTGTGTCTATACAGACATTGTTGGAAAATGTCAGAGGCCAGCAGACACCCAAATGAGCAACAGTAAAAAGAGAAAGAGGAAGCATTTCTTATTATATTTATGCAATTATTACAAAATCCAGAAAAATCCAAAATCCGGGCATCTTCTCGTCCCAAGCAGTCTGAATAAGGGATAATCAACTTGTATGAGAACCTTGCTGTTACTTACATGAGAGCTGGTATCTGATTTAGAAACCTCCCACCCAACCCTCCAAAAAAATGCAAACAGAAATTTACCACTGACAGTTTCAGAAATATTTCTGGGCCCTAGAATTTCTATCTTAGTTCAATTTCCTCCTTTCTTGTTCATATTGATTGTGACGGTATGTAGCCTAATCGGGGAGGAATAAAGTTATTGAATTTTCTTTGGGTGATGACAGCAGCATGAACACGTAGATACATTGTCCAGATGTGTGGCACTGACGAGCTGTTTTATGACTGTATTTTTTACAGCTTGTTTCCAACAAATTTCATACAACTTACTAACATCTGGGACCTTTCCCTTAGAGATACATAGCCACTTGACAAAGAGACAAAAAATTACCTAAAATTCTTATAAAAGAGACTATATATGTTTTACTGGCATTACCTCTCTTAAAACATTCACCTAGGTTGGAAAATACTCTTGGGGAAGACTCTTGCAACCCAATATTTCCTTAATTTTGTTTTTAATTATACTGGATATATTCATAGTTTGGGGATAAATGAGGTGCTATTTTATAGTTTTGACATCTTCCCATTCCCTCACACTTTTTGATTGCATATGGTGTCATATGCATACACTCAATTGCATATGGTGTCAATTTTGCGTTCTCAGATATGGGCAGTTCATGCTGCATGCTTGTGTCTCGTCTGAACCTGGCAATGTTCTAGGCTTGCATTACATATAAAATTTAGATAAACTGTGGGGTACACCCACAGTTTGGGTGGGCAGGTGGAGTTTGAGAGCACCACACATGGAAAATGCAAGAGCAGAGAAGAAGCTCTTTACAACCAGGAAGGGGGACAGAGTGAAAGAAGAAGAGTGACTTCAGCTGTACATAATTAAGAGCTCTGCATTACTGGGGCAGGGAACTTTAGCTGTAAAAATACAGCTAAAAACTCCAGAAGACTCAAACACTGGACAAGTTAGAAATTAAGTAAAGTAGTCCCCTATACAAACACCAAGTCATTACTGAAGCCTGGGGTGACATCACATCATGATATTTGTTAGGCTGACTTTATTGTATGGGGTGGTTTGCCATTGCCTTCCCCAGCCATTTTTTACTTTTTACTTTACCCCCAGCAAGCTGGGGTACTCATTTTACCAACCTTGGAAAGATGGAAACCTGAGTCGACCTTGAAATGGCTACCTAAGAACCCAACTTCCACTGGAATCGAACTCAAGTCGTGGGTAGAGATTTTGACTGCAGTACTGCAGCTTTCCACTCTGTGCCACATGAGGCTCTTCCAAGTTAGAAATCAATCCTTCATGATTTCTCTATTTTTCTCTTGCAATTATTCCTTACGTCATGGCATCTGCAAATTCCATCAGACTAGTCCTACTGCCCTCTTCAAGATCATTCATGAGAAAAAACTGAATTATACATCTTCCATGACTGATTCTTGTGGAAGTCCACTAGTTAGCTCTCACTAACTAGTTCTCATTAACTAGAAATTGATTAACTGCATCTGACACCCACAAACCCAAGACAGTGACAATCCTCATGCTTAACACCTGCTTGTCTAAGTCACACAGAATTTTAAAAGAAACTAGTTAAAAAGAATGTCTATTTTATGAAATATTACTTCACCTAACCAGGGAACCTCCTTTGGTAGTTCACACACACATATATACACAACATTTACTACAGTTTGTCTTTCAGGACTTTAGTAATTGTTTTAATACTTGATCAACTGTTTTACATGCACTAAAACTAACAGATCAAAAGTTCTCCAGGTTGCTTTAGTCTTGTTCTTGGCAATCAACAGGTATTGCACAGCACAAATTAAGTGAGTTTTTACATTTCTTTGCTAGTAGGTCTTGCTGTTTCATGTGCTAATTCTTCAACCATCTCAATAAAATACAAGGACTTTTTACCACACTGGCCAGAAAGTACAAGGACTATTCTATTTTGCTTTGGATTAGCTTGTATTCTTCCCATTGTTCTAACCATGCTTTGCATTTCAGAGTATTTTTTTCACTGATTCCCTTCATATTTTTCATGCTGTCACACCTCCCTAAATAGTTCGACAAGGGTTTTTTGGCAAAACAGAAGCTAGACAAAGCCCCTATCAAAATAGAAAGCAGACTTAGGGCGCAATCCTAAACTGAGTTAGGCTGGCATAAACTAAGCCAGCAAAGTTTGGCCAGCACAAGGGACACCGTAAAGTATGTTTGGACCACTCTCGGAGTCGGAGAGGCCAGCTCACAGACGTGCACCATCCTCCCTGACTCCAAGAGTAGTCCAAACATGCTTTTTGGTAGCCCTTGTGCTGGCCAAACATTGCTGGCTTAGCTTATGCCGGCCTAACTCCAGTTTAGGATTGCGCCCTTAAAGAATCAGGGGGGTGCAGTTGTTGTTGTTCAGTCGCTAAGTCGTGTCCAACTCTTCGTGACCCCATGGACCACAGCACACCAGGTCTCCCTGTCCTCCACTAGCTTCCGGAGTTTGCCCAATTTCATGCTTATTGCTTCGGTGATACTATCTAACCATCTCATCCTCTGCCACCCCCTTCTCCTTTTGCCTTCCATCTTTCCCAGCATGAGGGCCTTTTCTAAAGAGTCTTCTCTTCTCATAAGGTGGCTAAAGTACTTGAGCTTCAGCTTCAGTATTTGTCCTTCCAAGGAGCAATCAGGCTTGACTTCCTGGAGGATTGACCAATTGGATCTCCTTGCAGTCCAGGGAGACTCTCAAGAGTCTTCTCCAGCACCATAATACAAAAGCATCTATTCTTCGGCGCTCCGCATTCCTTATGTTCCAGCTCTAATAGCCATACATGACTACTGGGAAAACCATAGCTTTGACTATGCGAACCTTTGTTGGCAGTGTGATGTCTCAGCTTTTTATTAAGTTGTCTAAATTCGCCATAGCTTTTCTTCCAAGAAGCAAACGTCTTTTAATTTCATGGCTGCAGTCACCATCTGCGGTGATCTTGGAGCCCAGGAAAATAAAGTCTGTCACTGCTTCCGTTTCTTCCCCTTCTATTTGCCAGGAGGTGATAGGAGTGGTTGCTATGATCTTAGTTTTTTTAATATTGAGCTTCAAGCCAATTTTGGCACTTTCCTCTTTCACCTTCATCAGAAGGTTCTTGAGGTCTTCCTTACTTTCTGCCATTAGA
Source organism: Lerista edwardsae (assembly GCA_029204185.1). NCBI lineage: Eukaryota > Metazoa > Chordata > Lepidosauria > Squamata > Scincidae > Lerista > Lerista edwardsae. The sequence continues at coordinate 1,706,521 of JAJKFI010000066.1, read as the reverse complement.
GTGGTGTCATCTGCATATCTGAGGTTGTTGATATTTCTCCCAGCAATCTTGATTCCAACTTGTGAGTCATCCAGCCCTGCCTTCCTCATGATGTACTCTGCATATAAGTTAAATAAGCAGGGTGAAGTATACAGCCTTGTCGTACTCCTTTCCCAATTTGAAACCAATCGGTTGTTCCATGTCCGGTTCTAACTGTTGCTTCCTGGCCCGCATACAGGTTTCTCAGAAGACAGATCAGGTGGTCTAGTACTCCCATTTTTTCAAGAACTTGCCACAATTTGTTGTGATCCACACAATCAAAGGCTTTAGCGTAGTCAATGAAGCAGAAGGAGATGTTTTTCTGAAACTCTCTTGCTTTCTCCATGATCCAGCAAATGTTGGCAATTTGATCTCTAGTTCCTCTGCCTCTTCGAAAACCAGCTTGCACTTCTGGTAGTTCTTGATTCACATACTGCTGAAGCCTAGCTTGCAGGATTTTGAGTATCACCTTGCTAGCATGTGAAATGAGTGCAATGGTGCGGTAGTTCGAACCATCTTTGACATTGCCCTTCTTTGGGACTGGAATGTAAACTGATCTTTTCCAGTCTTGTGGCCACTGCTGGATTTTCAAAATTTGCTGGCATATGGAGTGCAGCACTTTGACAGCTTCATCTTTTAAGATTTTGAGTAACTCAGCTGGAATGCTGTCACCTCCACTAGCTTTGTTGTTAGTGATGCTTTGGAAAGCCCATTTGACTTCACACTCCAGGATGTCACATTTGAGCTCAGGGACCGCACCATTGTGGTTATCAGGAACATTTAGATCAGCCTTATATAGTTCCTCTGTGTATTCTTGCCACCTCTTCTTAATCTCATCTGCTTCTGTTATGTCCTTGCCGTTCTTGTCCTTTATCGTGCCTACCTTAGCACGAAATTGTCCTTTGGTATTTCCAATTTTCTTGAAAAGATCTCTAGTCCTTCTCATTCTATTTCTTTGCATTGCTCATTTAGGAAGGCCTTCCTATCTCTCCTTGCTGTCCTTTGTAAATCTGCATTCAGTTGGGTATATCTTTTCCTTTTCCCCTTGCTTTTTGCTTCCCTTCTTCCCTCAGCTATTTGTAAAGCCTAGTCAAGACAGCCATTTTGCCTTCTTGCATTTCTTTCTCTTTGGAATGGTTCTAGTTGCTGCCTCCTGTACAATGTTACAGACCTCCGTCCAAACTTCTTCAGGCACTCTGTCTACCAAATCTAAGCCCCTAAATATATTTGTCACCTCCACTGTATATTCATATGGGATATAATTTAGGTTCTACATGGAGGGCCTAGTGGTTTTCCCTACTTTTTAAGTTTAAGCCTGAATTTTGCAATAAGGGGTGCAGTAGATGCACTTAAATGTGCATTTTCATAATGAAAAGTGACCATGAAACATACATTACAGGCAGTTAAATATGAAACTTGTAAGAATAATTTTTTTTTAATTGTCTTTCACTTTGAGCCTTAGGAATAAGCATTAAGGTATAGTTCAGCCACTGAAGCAAAATAAGGTTGCAGCTACTTAACTGCGATTTGGCATGATATCTGAACCAACAAACCAAGCTACAGTATTGCTTTTCCTCCAGAGGCCACTATAGCTAAAGACTGAAAAGCTAAGCGGACAGAAAATAAAAGAAGACAAGCAGCTTTAAATTATGGCTACATGGAAAGTTCAAACAATTGTTTAGATGAACTATGGTTAGTGCAATCTGTGGTTTGACATGGTCTGAAATGAATTTAAATCTGCATATGTTTAATTTTAACATGATAGTGTTTATTCAGATATGAATTTTTTTCCTTGAATTAGTGATCTGCCTTACTTTGGACTCTAAAACAAGTGATGACCTATAAAACAACATTGGCATTTAGCTGCTCATCACAAATAAAATTTGGATATATCACCACCTACCCCTTTAATCCTCTGGCTTGAAATGATATCGTATACACCCTTCTACTTCAGATATCTTTTGTTTTTCACAACAGCTGTGAACTAGACAGCCCCGCTTGAGAAAGTACTACAGGACCCATGAAAACAAATTTAAAATGGAAAAATCCCATTGGAGAAAGCTAGAACAATGAAGCAGGGCAATGGTAAAAAATAATGTTTTCACTTGCCTCATAAAAAAGGGGTGTTGGATCTTTGACCTTTTTCTGTTTTACATTTCCTGCTTCTGTGATCTGCAAGAAATACAAAGTTATGGACAAATATAATGGAATTAATTGACCAGATTGATCATACTCACCTATGCTTCATTTTAACTCAAATATCTTTAAAGTGAGATGTGATGCTCAAGGTCCAAAGAGCAATTTTATTCGTGCCCAAAGACTTGGAGAAACCAAGAAGTATCTTTTCCTTGAATGGCAGGCTTCTCTGCCACAACACAAACATTATTTCATGGCAAAAAAAGGTTTGCCATAAGCAGGAGTGAGGGGGTCAGCTGCTGTTCTTTAAAAAAAAAGAACGACAAAAATGGCCCACTACTTAACCTGAATGAGGGCCCAATCCCCAACGCCCTATCACCAGCAGTCCACGCATACTGCCAGCTAAAAGCTTCACAAACATGCCAAAAAGCACGTTCAGGACACGTTACGGCTCACGGGCCGTGCTCACTCAGCGCCAAGCCACAATGCGAGCAGGCGGGCGGCCCATGCTCCAGCAGCATCAGCCACCAGTAAGCCCATTTGGGGCAGGGGGGGGAGGAACCGGGCGGGAGTGGAGCTGGCCACGAGGGGGTGGAACCCACCAGTGACTTCCACCATGGGATCTTATCCCCAGCGGTGGCTTGGGCAGACTGACACGGGGCTGCTCAATTCACCACCGGCAAGGTAGTGGGCGGTGAGCCGAGGCAGGTGACAGGGCTTTCCCCGGTGATGTCCCCTTCTCCCAGGGAGACTCCAGCAGCTTCCTCACTGCTAGTGGATGCAGCGATAGCCTTTTGGCTACCACTGCGCCGATGGCGACTAGGCAATTCTGGATTGCGCTGTGAGTTATGTAGTTCTTTGAATCTTGGTCCCACGACGACTACTGAAAGACCAATAAGAAATTGATACTACATAATTCAATACACAGTTTCTTAGTTGGAGCTCCAGTTCTTACCCTAACAATCAATCTATCAACAGTATTTATATACCGCTTTTCAACACAAGTTCACAAAGCGATTTACAGACAAATAATAATAAAAAAGATAAATGACTCCCTGTCCCAAAAGGGCTCACAATCTTAAAAAATGCAGAACACCACCAGCAACAGCCACTAGAGAAGATACTGCGCAGGGGTGAATAGGGATTATTACTCTCCCCCTGCTAAATATAAGAGGAACACCACCTGAAAAAGTGCCTCTTGCTCAGTTAGCAGGGGTCAACGCATAACGTAACACTGACAGTAAAGACATAATATTTAAGAAATTCCTGGTGCAAACTGCAAGTATTACTTTCATAAGCTCCTTCCACGGAGAGAAGTAATTGGTATGGGGGCAACGGGCAAATTGGGTAGACAACGTATATCTACCTCCCTCCACGTAAGATTTTGGCAGGATGAGTTTATGCAAGGCATTGTAAGGGTGTGTCATAACTAGAGGTCATATTTGCTGCATATATGTCAATCATTTGTATTTCACAAGCATGGCAGGGAAGATGTTGGATGCCAAAATGAGATATTTCAGTAAATATATGTGTGGTTGTGGTGTAGACATAGAGTATATTCGGTCCAACAGAGCTATGCAACAGAAAGCTAGACAGCCTCAAACAAAAAGGTTGCCTAACTTTAAAACAATGGTTTATTGATGTATTGTGGTAGAAGTAGGAGATGAAGAATTATTGTTCCATGATAATCATTCAGACAGATGGTTAAATGGCACCTGGTTTTCTTTCTTCTTATCCTGACTCAGCTTCCAGACATACAGTACAGCTGAAATGGGCGGAATTGAATGCCCCAATTTGGCTGCCTCTAGCCCTTAAATACTGCGTTCCAGCCAATGCCCACTTTTTCTGCTTTCACTCCAGTTCTTCTATGAAACCACATCTTGTGAGATCTAGATGTGTATCCCTAACACCTGACAACAAAGCTGGAATCCTCAGATATAATCCCCACTGACAAGTGGGCAGTGCTCTCGCCTCAGACACAGCTTTTATGACACACCCTCACAATAACAAATGCTAAATACCTGTGCTAATATTCCTTCCCAAGAGACCACACTGAAAAGTTTCCGCAGTGGCACATGCACAGCGAGGGAGAGAGCCTTCAAGTGAAGATCATCCTCAGCTTGGTTCCCAACCACAAAGGCAACACTAGGAATCCAATTTTCCTGTTCCAAAGCAAAACAAAAAAGAAAGAAAAAATTGTTTATTTTTATATTAAGAAGTGTTAGTGGCATCTCTTCCTTCTACCTTAAAAATATTTCCCATGCTCAAAAAATGTATTTGTTTATATACAACTCCTCATTACCACCAGGTGGCAATATTATACTACTGAGAAAACAGTTTTCTTAGACTATCTGGTAATGCCAAAATTCAGTGGGGGTTCTGTTATTTTGGAAAGGTACTTGCACACCCGCAGTGTGCAAAACAATACAGTACAGTGAAGCAAATTCATACAACTGTTAAAATTAGAAACTACAAAAACTGCAGATAACAGAACACTTCAGAACAAAAGTGATATTAATAATGTAAAGCAAGGATAGCTTATGCTTTATTAAAATGATTTCAAAACACACCCATGTCTTTACCTTCAGAGTAAAAGATGTGAAATGCACTGTCAGTTTCCTTTTTTTTTCCTACTCTTTTTTCACTTATATGCTTGATTTCTTTTCAGGTTATTGGCATTCTTTGTCAGAGCCTTAACACAAGTGAATATCCCCTGGCTCTTTAACCCTTATATTATCCGAAGGGCATGCAACACACTGATTCAGAGCGCAATCCTAAACTGGAGTTAGGTCAGCATAAGCTAAGCCAGCAAAGTTTGGCCAGCACAAGGGTCACCATAAAGTGTGTTTGGACTACTCTTGGAGTCAGGGAGGATGGCTCACATCTGTGTGCTGGCCTCTCTGACTCCGAGAGTGGTCCAAACCTACTTTATGGTGTCCCTTGTGCTGGCCAAACTGTGCTGGCTTAGTTTATGCCGGCCTAACTCAGTTTAGGATTGCGCCCTCAGACACAGCAAAATTCAAATCAGAAACCATTAAACCAGAGATATGAGGCTCTTGGGCTAAAAAAGAACAAAGGGGAATCCTTGGCAGAATTTTAGGGTCAAAATAGTGTGGAAGAAGAGGTGTTGAGCTAGTACTGTTCTCTGTAACATACTTTATTTATCTGGGGTTGTTTGTTTTGTTTCCTGTTTTTCAACAGGTAACACAAACCCACTTAGAAGAACCATTAAATTCAATGGGAAATGGCTGAGTGGCCTACAGTACAATTAGGCTACAGTCAGTTTGGACAAAATTCTCAGTCTGGTTGCAACCCAAAACCCAGGACTTCAGTGGGATGTTTTCCCCTAGATGTCAATGCTCTTAGCACTAGGTCAGCAATAAATGGCAGTTTAGCCCAAATGCTATTACAGTTTGTCAGAAGTAACTGCTGCTTGACAAGGTCACTTTTTTTTTTTCTTCATGCAATATCTAGCTTGAAGTCAGTAGTGAAAATTGCTTTTAGATTCTTTCCCATAATTAACTCCTTGGTTCTAATCTGGACAACACATGCTAATTAACTTGGATGGTATGAACAAAGCCATTTACCTACTCATTTCCTGGTTGGGCTGCCAACCTTTGAACTAACCCCAATAACTATCCCCTTTACTGCAGTTTGATCTATAGTAATTAGTTTGATCTATAGTAATTAGTAAATGATAATGTTTATCTCATGCTTCAGTTGCTGAATTAAACTTCCATTAAAGGCCTATAAGCAGGCTAGGCCAATTTTTTTCTAGACAGTTGGCACCTTGTTTGCCAATCTAAACTTCAGAGTGCATACAGAGCTATACAGAATGCAGAAGTAACGACAGTTTTCTCTTCATTGGGAACAGGGCATGTACAACTTGCACTGCAGCAGGCATTAGGGTTTATAGTACTGTAATCTGATTCAGCTATAAAGCCTCGGACATCTGCAGTGCTCAGTGTGGCTTTTGGCACTCCATTACACACCACAGAAATTGGCGAACCACTGCTGGGCAAGGAAGGCAAAGACTGCTTCGGTATCAGTCTCTCCCAGCATTCCCTTTTAAATTAGCTCTACAGAGGTCAAAGAGATTTGAGAATAGTGCAGATAGTGGCATTTCTTGCATTCATTATTTTAAATAACATGCTTATGCGTTGCTTTTCTATTCAGATAATATCCGAATAAGTTTACATAATGCAGTATAAAGTAACAAGCACAGAACATCCAATATGAAACACACAGTGGCAAAAGTTGTGTAATCTTTTACACGATCTTTTCTAGTTTTATATAAAACTAGAAAAAGCGAAACAATTGAAACAGCAACCAGCAATCCTGTTAAAAGCCTTGGAGAATTAAAAGGTCTTTACCTGTAGTCTAGCGCTGATCACTCCAAAAGGCATAGTGCAGTATATAACTACTTTAATTAGGACCAAATAAAATAACACAAAATTTTGACTAGCAAGCCCTTGAGTTCCCGAAAACACTTTCTCAGACAGGAAAAAAGCAAAAGGATGGGGGGAAAGCATTTTGTAGTTGGGCATGTTATATTATAGGAGCCTCAAAGCTGGCAGCGTAACAGCCATTAGAGCACAAGCCTACACATGTCTATTTAGAAGTAAGTTCCACTAAACTCAGTGGAGCTTGCTTCCAGAAAACAGTGTACAGGATTACAACCTTAAGTTGGAGTTCAGAAGTCAGAACTATGGAGTAGACGACTTTTGGGCTCTTACAATACAGCGAGTCCTCACGGCAATTTTAAGTGAAATGACTTGTCACAAAACCAACTTTACAGTACGCTAATTGATATACATTCCTATATATTTCTGATCACAAAAACATCACCAAACTTGTAAATAAAAACGCAAAACACTTCTAATATTAAACACTGAAATAAATGTGAGCTTTCCGGACTGGGAAAAAACCCACACAGATAAGGGGAGAATGTGCAAGCTTCACATAGACAGTAGCCCCAGCCAGAAATCAATTTTCTTTCTCAACAACTTTAGAACGAAATAACTTTAAATGAAAAAACTTTTAAGTGAGGACTTGCTGTATGCCCCCAGTTCTCCCATTCACCTCCATTTTTTTCCATTTCACTTAACATCAAGCCCAAGGAAGAGTTCTGGAGAACTCAAAACTTACAGATCTCAACTTCAACCACTGTGTTGTAAAAGCAGTATGGTTAATAGTAAATAAAGGGTGAATTTATCCCAGCTTTTCAATATATACTTATGGACAAAGCATTTTTAAAAAAATCCATAATAGTGATTGAGAGCATAGCATCAAGGCAATAGATTAAATGCAGACTAAAAGAATGTTATTTCCACTATATAAAATAACATACAGTATTAGCACTGGTTTCAAAGATTCCGCATATTCTAAAAGGAATTACAGATACAAAATATTCAAGACTATAGATCTCCTTACTGTGCTCTTTGGGTGTATTTTAATTCAGATGCTCTTAATATTAATACGTATAATTATTGTGTGTATGAACTCTCTCTCTCTCTCTCTCTCTCTCTCTCTCTCTCTCTCTGTGTGTGTGTGTGTGTGTGTGTGTGTGCACGCGCGCGTACACAGAGAGATTTTTAATCAATGTTCTATTACCTATTATTACCTATTTTATCTAATATTCTGAAATTCACAGAATATGTTTGTAAAGACTCCATTGAAAAATGGTGGTTTAGATCAATGGAAGCTGCTTTGGGCATTTGCTTTGGCATGGGAAAGATGGAATACAAATTTTTCAAATGAATAAATAAAATCTACGTATATATGGGACATATTTTAATCTATGGATGTACAGTATGGGTAGATATTGATAGCTGTTAATATCGATAGCTTATAATTTCTAGGTAACCTACTAAAGTCTTTCTTTTTTCCTCTTCTTTTTAAATACAGATCCTGCGTTCAGGTTTATGATCTAAATTTTTGTCCTCCTACCCTACTCACATCCCCTGTATCCCTATATCCTTCAGAAGCAGAATTATTAAAAAAATTAGCCTTCATAAAGCAATTTTCCAAAATGCATCACAAATTCAAACAAATAAGGCTACTATTACTGCCCACATAAGGCTAGGTTTTTGAGAATAAAAACTTGCATACAATTTTTAGCAATTTTTTGCAGAGCTAGGGACACCGAAATCTACACATGACAGCTGATCTTAAACACAGGTAACTGCATATGGCTGGACTGGTAGTGAATTCACAACCAAGGTAACATTTCACCTGGGGAATTCACAGCTTGTACTGTGACCCAGTACAGGATATTGATTTCCAAACAATATCTTATTTAAACCCATACTTATACGGTTAAATGCAATCTCCACGCATATGTCCAACTCTCCTGCTGTTTCTAATAGATCACTGACCTTCTCCATCCCACCCCCTCCCCAATGATATGAACGTGTATCACTGTATGTCTAAAAGCAGCTGAATGCATGAACTGGTGAATGAGAAAGTATTTTCCATTTGAGGTGGCTGTCTGTGGTATATACAGTGGCTGTCTGTGGTATATGCAGAAAACTGAATATGCAGTTAAGATCTTTCTATTTACACACACATTTCCACCTGCTCCCCCCCCCCCATGTTGCATCACATGAATAACGTATATGCAGATCCGTCATTATCTCACCATAATTTCACCTATCCTAATTGAGGCAGAGTCCTCGCAATGAAGATTTCCAGGACTAAACCTCATAATCGTAAGCATATTTCCCCAGAAATGAGTCCCCATGATGTTCAATGGGATCCTCTCCCAGCCTTAGGGCTCAATCCTATCCAAGTTTCCAGAACTGATGCAGCCACAATGCAGCCTGTACATAAGGGAACCAATATTCCTTTACCTTGAGGAGGCCTCTGTGAGTGCTCCACCACCACATCAAGCAGCACATGCCCCATTGGCACACCTGCATCAGCGTTGGAAAGATGGATAGGTCTGGGCCCTAAGGCTGCAATTCTACGTATGCTGTCCAGGGAGCAAGCCCATTGAACCAAGGGCGAGTGCGACTTCCTTCTAAGCATTGTGAGCTGATGTGCGCTGAAATCAAGCCCTATCTGGATATTTCACGCTTGACACGTGAAAATCACAGGTGGCCAAAGGTTAGTCCATCTGGAAAAGAAAACAATCCCCGAAGCGTGGCTGGGTGTCACTTTTATCCTAAAGCGTCACCGAATCGCGAGAAAGGCGCTTGCGAGTTCTCCAGAGCTCTTCTGCAGGCTGGATGTGAAGCAGGTCAGGAAGGGGGCGGGTGCGCTTCATATCCAGCCCGAAGAAGAGCTCCGGAGAACTCGAAAGCGTCTTCCTCCCGGCTTGGTGGTGAAATGTGCGGTGGCTTCAGCGAATTGTTTGTTTGCTTCTTAATGACCGGGAGAGCAGAGCTGCAAGCGGACTTCCCTCCACTGGACAGGGGAAAGAAGCGCGCCTGTTTTCACGTGGGAATGCTTGCACACGCGCGAGGGACAGTCCCCCCCCTTTCTCTCGCCCCTTCACGCACCTCCTCCAAGCGGGCAGACACCAGCCCAGCTTCCCAGTTCTTGGAGCTAGCTGGTGGGGCAGGAGTTGCAGCAGCCCCGCTCTTGGGCCGTTTGGGCATCGCGAATTTGGAGAGAGACGGCTTGCTCCGCGTGGAGAAGTGAGCCCAAGCGGTCGCCCTGGCAACCGAGGCCCGACACTCCTCCTACGCCTGCGCAGAGAAAGCAGCTGCTGCAACTCGCCAGTCCGCCTGGGTGTCTCCATGGTAACCGAGCTGCCCGGCTTCAGGCGCGGCTCTCTCGGGCTGCAATCCTATCCAGTACATGCTTACCAGGGAGTAAGTCCCACTCAGTTCAGAGGGACTTACTTCTGAGTAGACATGCCTAGAATTATAATGCAGCAGCTGCCCGTTGTTTCACGAGGCTTTTGTCGAATCCCTTCCTGTTTGCAGCCAAAGAACGGGATGGAAGAAGCTTCTTCCTTCTCCAACCTGTTTAGCATCATTGCAAGCATGATTGCGCCCTTCCCATTGCTATGTTGTTAGAACAGCATCGCTTGTCTCCCTTGGAATGGCAGGGGCACTGATTTAACTGCGGTGTGTGTGTGTGACAAAAGGGATCCCAGTACCAGAGACAAAGTGGGTCAAAAATCATAAATACAATATGTCAGTGGGTCTCAAGCAAATTTCATGTGGGCCATGAAGCATCTAGAACAGCCATATTGAAAATATGAGAAGATGTAAAGGAGGAGGGATGTGTGGTTGTTTTGCTTATATCAAGGTTCCAAATTGGTGCTGTTTTTTTCTTTCTGATTCACTTTCCAATTGGAAAATGGGATGGCTAAGAAATAACCCAGCTTCATGCAGCATTCTCAGAAAAGCAGCAGGCTCTGGCGTCACAGCACTTCTGGCCCTGACATCACTTCTTGTCGGTCCTGGACAGATTGTCATTCTAAAAAAGGGGTCCTGGTGTTAAAAAGTTTGAGAACCACTTCAGTATGTATTTCCTAAGTTACATCTGCATTCCCAGGGCAATTTATAAAAATAAAAATAAAAACAAGCAACAGTCGAAGCACAACATATACAAGGACAGCAGGGAAACCACCAGCTAAAGTGAAAACAAACTTTACTAGGTTTGGAGAATTGGGAAACAAAAAGTCTTCCTATGGTGCTGGAAAAATAATAATGCGGAAAGCAGATGAGCCTCCCTGGGAAGGAAATTTTGCAGGCAGGCTACCACCACTGAGAAGTGACCCACCCACCTCAAATGATGAGGTCACCCGGAAAAGGGCTTCCAAATAGGTTCTTGTTAAATGCACCCTTTGATGAGGGAGCAGGTATTCCTGCCGGTATCGCATCTGAACTTCTATAGAATTTTAAATGCCGGTCCTAGTACTTTGAATTATGCTCAGAAATAGATCTGGGAAAAGTGTCAAGAAATTTTCACACTGGTGGGATACCTTTCTACTGCCTGTTCCCAATTTGTAGCTGTATTTTGAACAAACTGCAATTTCTGAGTAATCTTCAAAGGCAGCACCATGTGGAACACCCTACTGCAGTATTATTCAACCTGTGGGTCAGGACCCACTTGGTGGGTCACAACCTGATGTCAGGTGGATCGTGAAAAGCTGTGATCAGCCATCTTGGAAACTGCAGGCCTTACTCTTATGATATTCCTTTTGTGAGTGTTAACAGTTTGAATTTCCAAATGAGGGTTTTCTTAAATTTTGTTTTTAGTTCAGTACTTCTACATCATATTTTGTCCTATACTAATCTTGCTTTCTGTCAGGGATGTTTCATGGTTGTACAATTGCTGCAGTCCAAGAATGCCAATTTGCATTTCAGAAGTGTCATTTTATTATGTTACAATGACAGCATTTCCTATTTGATGATGTCACTTCCTGCCATAACATCACGTCCAGGTTCATGACATCACTTCCAGTGGGTCCCGACACAAGTATCATTCTAAAAAGTGGGTCCTGATCTAAAAAGTTTGAATACCACTGCCCTACTGTATGACACAATTTAGTAGTCAATCCTGAAAAAAGTTACCATAGTATGGAAAACTGTTATTGTCCAGGTCCTGCACTGCAGAGGAGTCATATTTTCTTTACAAAACATGCTTTCAAAACAGTAGATGGAAAAAATTGTCAGCTTCCATGCCAGCATCAGTTGTTCACTGATGAAACATTCATAGGTTTTTAAACATTCTGACATCACTGCCCAATTGTACTTCCACCTTCTTGCTGGCCTGGTTTTTGCATGTTGTTACTTCAACTGAGTTGTAGCATCAGTCTCTCCAGTATGGACTGCTCCACTGCTGTTGAAGGCCCTGATTAGAAAAGTGATCTGTGGGGCAGCTGGTGATGCTCTTGCCAACTTCTAGTGCATTCTCACTACTGTGCTATGTATGCTATACAGCAGCAGGGAGGGTGTGGCAGGTGAGGCAGAATTGCCCTACTAGAGTTCTTTGAAAAGTGCCTCCAGTTCTGCTGCAGTGGCTGTGATCCTGCAAACACTTACGACCCATGGGCTTCAGCTGCTCAAAGCCTGTGATTGTAAGTGTTGGCATGATCACAGCAGTGGAACACTTTTCAAAAAACTCCAGTAGGGCAGTTCTGCCTCACCTGCCACACCCTCACTGCCGGTAGCTGCTATACAGCTATGGTGGCATAGCTAAAATCCTGCCTTTTCAAACAGTAACAATCTAATTGAGGCTTTGCAGTGAAAACTGAATGCACAAATAAATTGTTTAGACTTAAATCTTTTAGCAAAAGTGCAGTTGGGCTAAAAAATGAAAACACAAATGGCAGGCTTATTCTGACTGCAAAGAGGAAATTATTAATTAAAAGGCCAAATTCAGTAGTACTGGTAGTCAAAAGGGAACAGGAAACTATTTAAGGAGCTGGTTTCACTAATGTCAGGGGCAGGCCCAACAGAAGCTTGTGCTACACAAATTTTGCTATCCCCTTATGCCCCACCTCGACAACTTTGCAGCAGTTGTATCTTAATTTTATTCCTCCAGCATTGCTGGAGTGTCTGCCCCTGCCCTGATCTTCTTCCCACTTTCTTGAAGCAGGAAGTAGAACAGAGACCTAACTAAAGCAGGTAGATGAGTGGCAGTTCAGAGAGGTGGTGGGTAGATGTGCAGGTGGGACATCCCTTGTCAGTCCATTGTTCCTCCCCTCTGACTGGTCAACACGAATCTTTCAGTTGTCATCATGAGCAGGTCAACCTCGTACCATAAGGCAGTTGAGACAATGCTGTACAAGCCCCATCCACTATGCCAGTGTTTCCTAAACTGTGAGCCCAGGGAGTCATGGAAACCAGCCAGAGCCACAGAATCCATACAAAAAAACCACTATCCTATCTTCTTATATGTATACTAGCTGTTTGTGACCCGGCGTTGCCCGGGGGCAGAAATTATCCCCAGGCGCTATTGGGAGGAGGAATGAGTGTGTTCTGCAGTGCACCCCCACCTCTGGGGGCGTATGGGGGGCCCTACCCCCAGAGTATATCTGTCCAGATCGTAAGGAAGGAGTGTACCACGTGTGGTGCACATCGTTCCAGGCGTTCCAGAGTAATGGTGGAACATACACACAAATATGCAAACCTCCCTCAAAAGCATGACATAGTGAGATCCATATATAGACATATAGAACCCGTCCCTGAAATAAAACAGTATTGATGACCTGGAACCCACAATGCACACTATCACTGTGAAATGAATGAGGAAACAGGGACACCATCAACTAAGAGAGCAACATGAAGGTCCCACTTACTGTCTGCAGGTCCTGTGGCAGCATAGGCCTGACGTATGAGAAACAGGCAGAGGTGGCCTGTGAGCTCCCTGGACATAGGCCCCTCTCAGATCCGACTGGCTGCTGGAACTCTGTGGATCCTGCTCTTTCCTCCCTGGCCCACTCAGGCCACGCAGGCGAAGCACTTTAGTTTCACTTTCTGTTCTGCTCAGTTTCAGCTGAGCTGCTGCAGAATCGTCTGTGACCACAGGGTGGCAGCAGACCTGTAGCCCCATGCAATCCCCTTGGTTCCTGACGATCCGGCCCCCTCCCTGAAAAATGGGGGGCTGTAGGGGGGTCTGACCCCCGCAGTGATTTCTTCCAGGCTGCAAGGAACGTGTGTGCCAAGTTTCGTGGCCGTGGGTCAAGGCACGGAGACGTGTATAAGGAACATACATACATACCCACATACACACACGCACACAAACGTCCATTTTTATATATATAGATAAGAGAATGTATGTATCTATGTTCTGCATAGGCTCCGTAACGCCTGGAGCAACGCGCACCAAACTCGGCATGCACATGCCTTGCGGTCCGGCGACAAACGCTGCGGGGGTCAGGCCCCCTTAGCGCCCCCAGGGGTGGGGGTACACGGGGGCCCCACGTGAAAATGGTTGAAAACGGCCGAAATCGGCGTCGAATCTGTAGTTTCCGGGGTCGCTGGGATGAGCACCGACGCTCCCGACGCTCTTGGAGTCCGGGTTCGCCCCCCCCCTTGGCGTGGGGGGCGAGAAGGGGTCGAAACAAGACATCCGCCATGCCCTGCTGGAATGCCTGGCACGATTGACACCAAACGTGGTACACATGTGCCTTGTAGTCTGGTGACAAACACTGAGGGGGTACGACACCCCTAGCACCCCTAGGGGTGGGGGTGCAAAGGGGGTGACATGTAAAAATACTCAAAAATGGCCGACATTAGTGTCGAATCCATAGTTTCCGGGGTCGCCTAGAAGCTTGGGATAATTTGTTACCCGGGCAACGCCAGGTAACAAAAAGCTAGTACAATATATAGGATTGTATCCCTAATGGTCAAGGGATTATAGTCCAGTAGGTTAAAGGAGCCACCAGTCAAAAAATGTTGGGAACCACTGAGCTATACAATTAAAAGGAGATATGTACATTCACACCTCCCACCAGTGCACAGTTTTGCTTTGCATAGTCACACAAGGGGTAGAATGGCCAAATGTTCATCCCCCAACATCAATATGCACAATGGACTTCTGTGCCTGGGGAAAGGCTTGTGTACCATCACTTTGAATTGTGCAGTTGCTAGGCTGGTTGGATGTATCATATGAATTAGCCCAGTGACTGGGAGAAGCATGAGCATCACACCAAATTGTCAGCACTTTGCAGACTGAATTCTTCCACACTTTCTAAAACCAAAAAGTTACTTCTAAATAAACATAAAGCCCAAAGGTCAAGGACTACAAAATTGTACAGGGATATAGTACTATCCCTTTCAGCGGTAAAATAAGACCCATACACACACACCCCGTGCACCTTTCATATGTAAATGGAGCATACACATGATTAATGTGTAATTAATGTGACTGCCCCCATCATGTTTAGTTTAGAGCACAATCCTAATCTGGAGTTAGGCTGGCACAGTTAGGCCAGACCAGCACAAAAAACACGGTAAAGCGTGTTTGGACCACTCTTGGAGTCAGGAGGGATGGCACTCATCTGTGTGCTGGCCTCTCTGACTCCGAGAGTGGCCCAAACATACTTTATGGTGTCCTTTGTTCTGGCCGTACTTTGCTGCCTGGCCTAACTGTGCTGGCCTAAATCCAGGTTAGGAATGCACCTTTAGTCCTTCTGTTCTGCACCATGGGCATAGGCGATTTTAGCCTGATTTCTTGTTTGGATTTATTTAGTTATCCTGATTTTCTGTTAACAGAACCAGCTTAGAAGAAGAAATAATAAAAATAATACACCCAATGTAGACAATAGACATTAGAATCCAGAACTCTAATTTGCAATCCAGAAGCAAAGATATGGATTTCAGAGGCTAATATATGCCTTCTACATTATCAAGCGAGGGTCTGCAATTTTTTTTTATTTTTTATTTTTTTTGGGGGGGGGGGGGAGGTTATGCTTGATTTTTTCTCCAGGAAATTATTCCAAAATCAGTTGTGGGCTTGGTCTGAATTTGACAGCTATAGCATCTACACAGAAGGTGCCGTGCAGGGAGGCTTTGCCTTTTAATGTATCTAGCAAAGCACACAACCAATTGGGATTTACATGAAACCAGCATTCTGGAGTCCTTGGCGTGTCTTAGAAGAAGAGTGAACGAGCTGAACTCACACAATGGTGATGGAGCGTGACCTCAGCCCGGATGCTTACTGCGCAGTGACTTGGAGGTCTGCGCAGGTGTGGGCAGCAAGGCCCACTTTCCAGCCTAAATCACACTCCAAATATTGCCATATGTTCCCACACTGGGACGAAAGGAAGAGAGACGGTTGCTGCTTGGGAGAGAGCAGGAGAGCTGCCAAGATAAAGAATTCATTACAGGGGAGTCATGTTGTGATCTTACACTGGAGACAAGTGAAATGTTTTGTGTGATTTAACATTCTGCGAAAATATCCCCAAACACATGCTTAACCCAACCTCCACCTCGGTTCTATTATACCCATCTGGCTGCTCAGAGCCAGGAATCTTTATTTAAATTACAAGTACGCCTTGAAATGTTGCTCTTCCCTGAATTATTGATTTAGTCGGAAATTTACGTTGGGAAGATACTGCTCCTTTGTGTTCTTTATGAAGAATGGTGACGCTTGTGGCAGCCATATTTTTAGTCTGAGAAACAGAGAGGGTGGGAAAAGGTATGTGTGGGCGTGTAACTAATGAACATAAGATGAAGGTCACCTAAACAGCTGATAAAGATATGATAAAGATAGAAAACATGGTCTAAAAACAATAATGGACTATAGCTTCATAATATTGAGGGCACAACTGTTATCTTTCTCCATCTTTCTGGACTAGATACAGGGCTGACCTTAAGCCAATGTGATCAGTGTCGTCACATTGGACTCTTCACCTATTTTTTTTAGGGGGGGGCACCAGCACAGTGAGCATATTGCCTGCATATCAGCAAATAAAGTGAATGCTGCAGAGATAGCCTAAGTCTGACACCAAAAACTTTGCACTGTTGTTTGTTTTCCATTTTCAGATAAAATCTTCATGTTGCCGTTTTAAAGCTGAAACATAAAACGAGAACTACAGAGCAAAATGACAGAGAGATTAGAACAAACATAAGATAAACAGCTGGGGAAAAAATAGTTTAAATCAGTATAAAATGTGTTAGCATGCAAAAAAAAATGCACAATTGAAAACATCATCAAGCAGGTCAAACAATCGAATGCTGGGCAGGATTTAAAAAAATGTCTTTACATCCCTCTTAAAAGCAACCATTGTGAGGGCGTGGCACCCATCCCCGGGAAGTCAATTCTAGAAATGTGATACTACCACCAACAGGAGCTGGTCCAAGGCAGCGACAGGATCATTGGGTCCTAAAAAACTGTTTTCCGGTCAATGTGTCCTCATATTGGACATTTGTGTTCATTCTTTTTGCATCTCCGACATTTGGGCCCCAATATATGTATATTTTGAAGGCAGAAGGAGAAGGGGGCGGCAGAGGATGAGATGGTTAAATAGTGTCACCGAAGCGATGAACATGAAATTGGGCAAACTCTGGAAGCTAGTGGAGGACAGGGAGGCCTGGCGTGCTGTGGTCCATGGGGTCGCGAAGAGTCGGACACGACTTAGCGACTGAACAACAACAATAAATATGTATATTTATATTAGATGTACTTTTTTATTTTTAAAACTCAAAGGTGGGGTTAGTTTGGGATAAGAGGCTTAGGATATATAGTATATCATGAAGTATGTTCCCCAGCTATAGTTTGTTTGTTGCCAGTTAGAGTGGAATGCAAATTATTGGGATGCAAAAGGAACCAGACATGAATGTCCAGGGACACCAATGATTGTGATGCATTTCATCAAGACCTAATTGTCCAAGATACAAATACTCTAGTACTGGTCCAAGGCTGGAATCCTAATTTGGAGTTAGGGTACTAAGGGCACAATCCTAATTTGGAGTTAGGCTGGCACAGTTAGGCCAGCAAAGTTTGGATGGCACAAGGGACAGCATAAAGTATACCAGATGTGTACCATCCTCCCTGACTCTGAGAGTGGTCCAAACATGGTGGCCCTTGTGCCAGCAAAACTTTGCTAAGCTTTTTAACTGTGCCAGCCTAACTTCAGGTTAGGATTGCACCCTGAATGAATCCACATTAAAGATGAGCCTGAGATGCATTGCCTCTGCAACTTCTCACCACTTGAGAAAGTGGTGCAAAAAAAAAAACAACCCTAAATAGACTATAAGAAATACAAATTGCATCAGGAGCATGGCCCATAAATGATGAGGAAGTCTACATTGTGGTGGAGGAGGGAGAGTGTACTGGCAAGTTTGCCAAACATGCTTGCTCCCAAAATCCCACCCCTTCATACACACACAGCATTGGTCTGTTATTTGCAAATGATTTACTGAAGGAGAAATGATTCCTATCATCCAGGATGCTGGGTAGCCTGGCAAAAGATACTGAACAGAGAGAAGAATTAGTGTACTTTTGAATGAATGAATGAATGTGCAAGTGTGAGTGAAGGTGAGAGATATACTGTGTAAGTGCAAAAATGCTTTTGAATAGAACAGCATGTGAAAAAGAACAACCAGGAGAAAACATACATGTGTTTGAATGGGTATAGGAGGGTGGCAAGGGAGGGGAAAAGGAGGAAAATGTCCATATACACATCTTTTCCCATTTCCATATGATTTCTTCCTGGATTTCCTCCTTTTAAAATTTCTTTTAAAAAAGAAATTTTAGGTTTGAAATTTTTAAAATTTTCAGTTTTCAAAAATATTTGGACTTAACAGACTTACAGATGAACCAACTCTGCACATTCCTTAAAAATCTGCACATTCTGATTCCTTAAAAATCTGCATACTATAGCAGCGGTTCCAAAACTGTGGGTCAGGACGCACCAGTGGGTTGCAAGCCAATTTCAGGTGGGTCACAAAGCACCTAGAGCAGCCATATTGAAAATATGGGGAAATTGGATGCTAGAAAGGGGGAGGGCTGTGTGGCTGTTTTGCTTGTGTCAAGGTTGTAAATGGCTCTTTCCTTTCTGTTTCACTTTGCTATATTGGACTATGGCTGAGAAATAATCCAACTATTTGCTGCATTCTCAGGAAATCCACAGGTTCTGGCATCACAATGATGGCACTTCTGGCCATGACATCACTTCTGGTGGGTCCCAGACAGGTTGCCATTCTAAAAAGTGGGTCCAAGCCCTAAAACATTTGAGAACCTCTGTACTATCATATATACAGTATGAACGTTCAGTGGCTGTTTCAGAGGTGCAGTCCATATTTGACATAATTTATTATTAGGCGATTATTACCCGTTCCATCAATTTGAAGTCCAAGGTGGCTTACAAAATTTAAACTCCAATACAAAGATGAGAAGACTATATGTTTTGACATTGACAGCTTAGGGGCGGGGGTGGGGGGAGAGGTCTGAAGGTATTTGACATCTGACATGCATTTGATGGTTTTTGACAGATGATGTGCAGTAACAGTGACGTTTGACAAAATTTGGCAACTGACATCCTGGAACAGTCAGCATTTGCAAGTATCCAGCAGCTGCCATGTAACAGCGATCAGTAAGTGCTGGTTTTTGTCTCAGTCTTCCTTTCAGCCAAGAGGAACATTCCCCTTTAAGAGGAAACAACTAAACCATCAATAATTTGTGAAGTCCTTTGATTTTGAAATGTTGTGAAATTTCACTGTTTTTTACTCAGTTCTATTTCAAATGCTGACCTGCATTTCCCCTCCTCTGCTAATTGGATTTGTAACATTAAAAGGAGTACATGGGTGAGGGGAACTTCACCCTTCCCTGCCTCATACTCTGAGCCCCACACAGTTCATCACGCCAGGTACTTTTCAGAAGAAAAGTACAGCCATGCCCCAGTATCTACGGATATATGTGGTTTCAATTAACCATGGATACATGCAGTGGTGTCATTCAAATGATTTAGGAACAGGAACTCACTTTTGATTGGCACTTGTCGGGAACCCGGAACCAGCCTCGGAGCCCGTTAGGATCCGGAACGCCCATTCTGGTCCGTTCCCCCTGAATGACATCACTGGATACATGGATACTGGGATGCCTATTAAAAAGAGAGGGGAACAGGAAACAAATCTCTTTTTTACCTTATTGCAACAAAACCACTGATATTACCATGTCTTTAAAAAGGCGTCCCCAGTATCCACGGTTTCAGGTATCCATCTGGGGGGGTGGGGGCTCCAGAACAGAAGCTCAGTGTATATCAGGGCATGTATAACAAGTGAAGCAGTGGAGAGAGGAAGTAAAAAAAGGTCCAGCTTTCCTCTCCCACACTGCTTTTTGGATATTAACAACATAGTATTTATTAATTTTTATATAAAGCTCTCTCTCTCTCTCTCTCTCTCCCTCCATGTGTGTGCCCAACACACACGTGTGTACAAACACACATACACCAGCTCCCATAGATATCACTGGCCTGAGAGGACTGATAGGGCAGTTCCTCCACTTCATTCCCAGGGGCAGTGGCATAGCTAATGAAAGTATAGTCTGGTGCCAGGGGCAAAAGGATACCCTTGAAGTGACATCATAACAGGAAGTGTTGTCACAACAGGAAGTGACAGCATGCCTCGGCTTTTAAAAAAGCTGAAAAATGGGGGAGCCCTCCCCTTTGCAGTGTTTCCCCTTCCTACTGCCCCCAAGTCCACAATTTTCCCCCAACGCTGGCCGTAACGTTTGATATGGTAAAGATATTACACTCTGGTTTGTTTCATTGCGTTCTGCATTAAATTATCTTCCCAATGATATATAACACGATGGTATTGTTCATACATACCAAGATTTTGACATTTTAGGCCTCTGGTGCCATGCTCAGCTGTTGTCCCCCTAAAGCCTGTTTCCCGGTGCAATTGCACCCCCTGCACTTCTTTAGCTACGCCCCTGCCCAGCGGACTTACCCTAGAGGGAAGAAAAAAGAAGAGGTGCCCAGACCAGAGGAAGCTCATAGTACCAATTTCCACAGAGAGCAGCCCTGACCTAAGAGTGTATTACTGTTTTATATTTTAAAATGTTGTAATCCACCTCCCAGGCCCTCCTTGGCAGTGGTACATTTAAGGTATGACATGCCCTGGGCACCGCTTGAAGGGAAGCGCCACTGAGCAGATTCTATTAAAGTCGAGCAAGTGGAGGCTCTCGTTGAGCCTCAAGAGGAGGAGGAAGGGGGGCAGCATCCAGACCACAAGGCCATGAGGAGGCAATCCGGAGAAATGGAGTCCAATTGTAAGGATTGCAAGGCTGGATCACAAAGCCATTGTTGCCCGAGCCTCCTCCAGAGAGGAGAACCCAAAAGCAGGGGTGGAGCTAATGAAAGTGTAGCCCAGTGCAGAGGCCAAAATGTTGCTCTGGAAGTGACATCACAGTTGTATTTTCATTTTCAGGGTTTTCGGCCATAACGTTTGATAGAATAAAGATATTACACTCTGGTTTGTTTCATTGCATTCTGTATTAAATTACCTTTCCAATGATATATAACATGGTATTATTGGTACATACTAAGGTTTTCACAATTTTGGTCACTAGTGTCAAGCTCAACTTGTTGCCCCCCTAAAGCTTGTTTCCCAGTGCAATTGCACCCCCTGCACTTCTTTAGCTATGCCCCTGCCCAGAAGTGACGTCAACATCATGCAATGTCATAATGGCACAGCATCAGCACCCCAGTGATGAGCAGTCAACTTGCTCATGGGCTTAATATGTCATGCCTTATGCAACTGTTCATCTATTGCTGGAGTTTATTCCTAATTTCCACTCCTTTGCAATAGAATGTAATTGATCACCAGTGTTTTGGCAGACACAGGGCCCAACCTCTTCAAATGAATCCAATTAGAGCTGTTTCCACCACTCAAAAACTATTGTCATATGCAAATGATATTCATAGCGAAATACAAAGGCTGAGAACTTCTAAAAAAAATTTTCAGACTTGGATAGTTGCATTAACATAGATTAGATCTTGTATGTTGATTATTCATATCTAGTTTGATTTTTATTTTATCACATGATTCATCTGTTCTTCATCTGTTGTGTTCTTCATGACAGCCTCTCAGGCTGATTTACAAAGCCATAAAGGAAGATGAAATAAAGTACAAATAACACATACCATACGAATTACAATCCAAAGCAATTAGATACCGTTCAACCAACAAAGGAATTAAAGATACTACAATCAGCTAGCTGAGAAGGTAAGAAGTCCTGAAAATAACCATTTCCGATTGATGGATGCATCAATCCAGATGCAGATGCATTAGTATCCAGATGCATACTAATCTTCAGTATCTTACTTTGACCCCAGTGCTGTCCCGCTGTCCAGCACTGATGCAGCTGTGCTAGTGGGGCACACGCTGCATCCTGCCTGGAGGGTGGGCAATCACAGAGGCATCTTCAATGTAAGGGAATGCTTGTTCCCTTATCTTGGGGCTGCATTGTGACTGCATCAGCACTGGAAAGTTGGGCCCATAAGGTGGTGGATCTGTATTCTGTAAGGTAAAGGTTTCCCCAGGACCGAATGGTCTAGTCGTGGACTGTAGGGGGCAGTGCTCATCTCCTTTTCTAACCTGTAGAGCCGGCATTTGTCCGAGGACAAGCTTCCATGGTCATGTGGCCAGCATGACTCTACGCCGTAGCGCACAGAACACCGTTACCTTCCCACCGAAGTGGTCCCTATTTATCTACTTGCATTTAGGTGCTTTCAAACTGCTAGGTTGGTAGGAGCTGGGACAAGTGACGGGAGCTCACTCAGTTGCATGGTCTTGAACTCCCAACCTTCCAGTCAGAAAGCTCAGCAGAACAGTGGTTTAACCCACAGCGCCACCACGTCCCTTATTCTGTAGTCATGTTTAAATGGTGGAAATGAAGCCTAGAATCACAGATCAAGCTAAGATATATATCTGGGTCCCCTTATGGCAGTGGTTCCCGAAGATTTTTGACTGGTGGCTCCCTTGACCCATTGTCTGCAGCTCCCCATTAGGGCTGTAATCTTATACATGGTATAGGATGGTGGGTTTTTCACAAGGGTGCCACAGCTCCCCAGGGAGTCACAGCTCGCAATTTGGAAACCTCTGCTTTAGGAGGAGGAAGGCAGGATAAAAATATGGCCAATGAATACATACCCATGTCTGCTTTGATCTATTTATTTTACAGTGATTAAAACATGATCACAAGTTAACCTTGAAAACCTGGAATTCAACACTGCGTTCTCCCGTAGCCCCATATTTCATGAGATACTGATTCTTACAACTTCAATGCATTGTAGGAATTTGGGCGGGGGGGGGGAGCCTGCTCCATGAGGACAACTTACCTTCCAAAGGTAATCCATCATCAGGAATTTTCACAGGAAACCACTGTGTTTGTCGTTTGACTGGCTGCCTGCAATATCCACGGTACTGCAGCTGTCCCGGAGCTCCTGGCAACACTCCAAACTGCTGTGTGTTGGAGAAGGTGGCACATGGTTGACTCAGGACATTGTGGGAGGTTGGGCTATCAGATTCCAAATTTCCAACAGTAAAAGCCTTAGATTTCCTGAGAATTATTTTATAGTTCCTTCCAATTCCAGAAACCTGTGATATTTGCTTAGCTTACCAGTGTGAACCCTCATGTGAGAACTGTTTTCATAAGGAGCCAATCCAGTTTGGGAATGAATTCCTCACATAGTGGGGAGCCGATAGAAGAACACCTGCCTGCGGATTGCTCATGACTACAAAACGGAGGAGAGGACAAGGCAGATGGCCTGGCAGGACCACTGTTTCTAATTGTCATTCGAGAAGGAGAATTCATTCTGATGCCAGAAGCTCAGTGGTGGTGAAAGAGGAACAACAGCGTGATGAAAGACGAGAAGACGCTATTAATGATCAGAGCACAACATGACTTCGGCGAAACGGAGATAGCGGGTTGTATAGGTGAAGTGAACAGAAAAGCTGTCAATGCTGATTTAGTAAAGCATCATCTCAATTATAAGAAGCGTGGTATAATTACCAAATGGGAGCTTTAACTAAGTGGGTCAAAGTTATGGGTGTTAAGATATCAAAGCCAAGAAACAAGAGAAGTCAGAGATATAAACGACATCTAACAATATATTTAAATGTATATCCTTTCCTTCCTCAGGGGCAGCAATCCCATTTTATCCTGACAACCACTGTATATGATAGGTTCAGCTGAGATGTGGTAATTAAAGGTGCAATCCTTTACCAACTTCGCAGCACTGATCTATCTGTGCCAACGGGGCATGTTCTGCATTCTGCAGTGGAATAGTCATCATAGAGCCCTCCTCAAGGTAAGGGAATGTTTGTTCCCTTACCTCAGCGCTGCATGGCTCTCACCCCGGTGCTGGAAAGTTGGTTAGGATTGTGCCCTAACTCATGGTCAGTTGATCATGAACCACGTTTATGGCTGTGTCTGGGTACCGGTGGGGCACCCACCTTACCGGAACCATCCTGGGGGTGGGGGCAGTGATCCCTCTCCTGGCCAGTGGACACCGCAATGATTCCACAGGGCCCACGGCTCAGAGAGACCAAGCGCAGCGAAACAGCAGCAGCCACTGCTTGCTGGGCCAGCTGCACTGGCTGTAGAGAAGATGCGGCGGCGGCGGCTGCAGTTTCAGCAACAGGGAGCGCCTTCTGGGGCCTGGGGGCAACCGTCATGTTGCAGAGCCCACCAGTGCAGCTTTCTCTGGCTGAGGAGCTGGGTGGCCCATCCCTCCCACTGTGGTTGCCAAGCTGGCAGAGCAGAAGGAGGCGAGTGGAGAGAGGCAAGTGGGCTGCTCCGCCCGGCAGCAAGCTGTGGAGGACAGGATCAATTGGGGTGGAGTGCATCACTGAGGGAACAAGGGGCAGAAAGAGGGCAGGATCCTGCAAATGATCTTAGACCAGGAAGGGAGGGAGGGGGTGTCCAGAGGGGGCTGGCAAGCCCATTAAAAGTCAGGAGCAGGCCGGGGTGAAGTTCAGTTGTGGTGAGGACGCTGGCTGGCCTGTATGTCTCCATGGAGCCACAAGTGACGCAACTCCCTTCGCCCATAGCTTGTTTGAGGCCTTCCACTCTGGGCCTACAAAGGTGGAGCCACCCCTTTAAACAGCTAGCCCTGACTCCTCCTGGACCTTGATGAGCCAGCACCCATGGAAGGCACAGGCCTTCCCACTGACACTGCCAGCAGCATGCACTGCCAGAGAACCTTTTGTGATCGGTGTTGACTGCTTTACAGCCTTCTGCACCATGACAAAGGAGGACGTGACATTGTGCCGATCATTGTGATAAGCACAAGACTACAAGGGTGCTTGTTTCAGGTAACAGAATGTGGTTACAATCCTATCCATATTTGCCTGGGAGTTAGTCCCATTGACTATAATGGAACTTACCTCTGAGTAGACATGCATAGACTTGGACTCTGCGCTGGAATAGGCAGGCCAGTTGGCAGGTTGGGAGCAGGCTGAAGCCTCAACAGTGGCATCTCTACATGGAGGGCAGAGCTCTAAGTTTTGCAAGAAGCCTCACCTTGCAGTGGAAATCACTCCTCCCCTGCACCGTTTTAGCCAATCCTCACAGGGAACAGCAACATCTTGACGTTGCTTACTGGCTACAGCAGCAAGGGAGAGGAGGGATTTACATGACAGGGTAAGGCTCCTTGCAAAACTTAGAGCTCTGCCCTCCCTGTAGAGACATCACTGAGCCCCAATAGGGGCCGTGCAGCCCAGGGGTGGGGAGTTGGATGTGGCCTAATGGCTGTATCCACCCCCCTCCCCAGGGTGCCCCACCCTCCAGAATGCTCTCCACCTGCCCTATTCTGCCCTCCCTCCCGCCTTCCCCCTGCTCAGAATAGTCCCTGTGCCAGCCAAACATGGATGGTGCAGGAGCAGCTTACCAGGGGCTTGCTCCAGTGTTGCAGGGCCGACACAACTGCCCGAGTTGTGCCGGAAGTCTAGTCTCCAACTAGAAAACTCTGATAACAGAATGTGTCTCCAACTAGAATGTGTC
>JAJKFI010000066.1:1661053-1680939 GCA_029204185.1 Lerista edwardsae | reverse complement strand
AGAAAGAAAGAAAGAAAGAAAGAAAGAAAGAAAGAAAGAAAGAAAGAGTCATAACTTCTCCTATCCTGTTGTTTTCTCCAGCAGTAAAAACAAAAAGTTGGGTGATGGGGGCTTGCCAAGCTACTGGACAAACTGGTCAGGCAAATCCAACAGTGAAAAGTGGAATCATAAATAACGTTTGGGTTTGGATGTGCTTGGTCATGAAGAATGAAATGTGAACCATCACACATTTGGCCAATGTGGAGGGTGAACTCACCCTTGTTGAGTCCCCTGCATCCAGTGGTGGGATTCAGGGGGTTCGCCCAGGTTCTATAGAACCGGTTGTTAAATGGCTGGGCCCCGCCCACTCACTTACCTCGGCTGGCTTCGGGTTTTTTTTTTTTTTTTTTGGCTCCGGCTATGACGTCATAGAACCGGTTGTTAATTTATTTGAATCCCACCACTGCCCCCATCCCAGAGTTTTCTCATCTGCATAACAGAACACACAACTCCTTTCCCTTGTTGATGATCCCTCCTATCTGAGCCCAGTAGCAGTTGCCACTAGTTGTGGATGCAGACTCGTGTAGACACACAAACCTCAAGAGATTTGGATCATTCAAATATGGAATATCTGGAGGAAGCTGGGAAGGAAAGCAAAGCCATGAAAATGGGTCTGAATCTCTTCCAAACATACACCCCCTGAAGCCACCCCCACCCCAATCCCTTCTGAGCAGCTGCTGTCCATCTGGCTGCCCTCAGCTCCTTGTCAGCTGTTTGATGTCACACATCAATCTTCTGCCCTTGCTGCAAATCTCTGATGATCAAGTTTCACGTTTCCAGGACTCTGGCTGTAAAGCTGCCTTCCCTGGCATTATCAGTAATTATAGCTAAAATCTTAGGAAACTCCTCTTTTCATAAACAGACACTCCGTTCCCATCTGTCACACTGGGACATTCATATTAAGGCAACGCTCCATCAGAGATTTCTCTGTGAACTCTCTGACCACAAATGTCCTGTGCTTCTTAAGAAAGCTGCCGTTCCAAGAAGGAAACTTACCTAGTTCCAGGATTTTGCTCATTACATTGGCACGGACTTCTTTGCATTTGGGGGGGGGAGAAATTACTTTTTTCATAACCCTCTTTTTATTGTCTGCCTGTCCTTCAATGAACTGAATAAAAGCAGGGATTGAAATATAAGCCAGGGATTAAAATATAAATAAATATTTTCTTCCTGTCCTAATTCTACTTGAAAATTCTACTTGAAAATATTTATAAAAACAATGGTGTCAAATCTGCCGTGGAACCCTAACCTTTTCTAATCTTGTCAGATAAAATGAACAGATATGTCCAACCCAGTAGCTACAGGGGTGTGTGTGGAGCACTAAGTTTTGCAAGGATCCTTACCTTGCAGTGTAAATTGCTCCTCTCCCTTGCTGCAGCAGCCAGTAAGCAGAGGTGCGATTTACATAACAAGATAAGGCTCCTTGCAAGACCTAGTGCTCCGCCCCGCCTTGTAGGGACGCTACTCGCCCAGCCTGATTAATTTCAGTGGGAGCATGCACCTTCAGTTGATGACAGTAGTGACGCAAAAGGAAGTGTGCCTTTTATGAAAGCTTTCAGCAGCAAGAAAAAAAAAGCAAACATTCATTTCATCATTAGGATAGGAAGCATTTGCCTTATCTCTCAGAGCACAATCCTAACCTGGAGGTAGGCCAGCAAAGTTTGGCTGGGACAAGGAACTCCATAAAGTATGTTTGGACCACTCTCGGAGTCAGAGAGGCCAGCACACAGGCATGCAACATCCTCCCTGACTCCAAGAGTGGTCTAAACGTGCTTTATGGTGGCCCTTGTGCCAGCCAAAATTTGCTGGTCTAACTGTGCCAGGCTAACTCCAAGTTAGGATTGCACCCTCAGTTAGCTTTTATGTAATCATAAAACTAAACTTGCTCTTTTTCCAGCAAAATGGTATACAGAGGGAAAGATTCTCGCAGATCAGCTATGGTGTGCCTCCTCTCTTACTTCCTTCAAATTCCCTCTCAATAACCCTCTGAAATATTTGCGCATTGTAGTTTTATGTGGTTCTATTTTGCGGGTGGGGGGTAGGCTCAGGATCAGATTGAGATCTGATGATCTGAACTGTAGCAGGGAAGTCCTGGCATCCTTCCCAAAGTATATATCTTTGGGGGAAGTTGGAGCAGTTAGATTGGACCAAGTTCCGCATAAACTGGTAACGTGCAGATATGTCCCATGACAGACTCTTCCTGTCCATCACAGACTCACAGACTCTTCCTGTCCATCTTCATATGCGCATATCTACGTTTTCCTCTGATAGAGGCCATATTTTCTTTGTCTGAGATCTCCAGGCTGCTTAGTCCAAGACAGACATCTGTCCAGGTCTTGACATTGATTCAGAGGAATTGGAGCTGACAAGCTCTTGTGTGAAGTGAGAGACAGCTTTCTCCATTCATTGTGATACCGTGGCCTAATAGAAGGAAAATATTGATGTTTTATTAAATTACTCCTCTGTTTCAGATCGCATAACATGTCTAAGATCTAAACAATGATCCTGTCCTGGAGGAATGTATGGCTTAGGCTGATGAGATAAACTTTGTGAGGGAAGATCTCTCAGAGTTTTCTAAATTGCTTCCCTTATTTAATTAGAAATTAATTGAAAACAGTCCTAGTCCAACAGCTCTATACTTAGAACCTGATTTGTTGATAATAACCTTATTCCCTCGCAATATCCCCACAGGTCTGATCATAATTAGGTCTCTGATTTTACATTTTCAGGTCCTCTTGAAAGAAAAGCACTCACACAGAGAACACTGATGAATAGAAATATAAAGAAACAAAATATGTGAAGTCACAGCCCACTCAAGCCTTTCCTTTCAATCTCAAAAGGGAGACTCAGTATAAGAACATAAGAAGAGTCCTGCTGGATCTACCCAAAGGCCAATCTAGTCCAGCTTCCTGCATCTCACAGTGGCCCACCAGATGCCTCAGGACAACAAGATACCTGCTTCCCTTGTATCTGGCATTCGAAAGTACCCAGCTTCTAAAACCAGAAGTTTGCACATACCCATCATGGCCTGTAACCTATGATGGACTTTGCTTCTAGAAAACTGGCCAATCCCCCTGTAAAGGCAACTAGGCCAGATGCCATCATCACATCCTGTGGCAAGGAGTTCCACGGGCTATTTAATCAATCAATCAACAGGTACTTATATACCGCTTTTCAACACGAAGTTCACAAAGCGGTTTACAGGCAAATAGTAATAATAAAGTTAAATGGCTCCCTGTCCCAAAAGGGCTCACAATCTAAAAAAAGGCAGACCGCCAGCAACAGCCACTAGAAAGACTGCGCAGGGGTGAAGAGGGACAGTTACTCTCCCCCTGCTAAATATAAGAGGAACACCACTGGAAAAAGTGCCTCTTGTCCAGTTAGCAGGGGTCCAGTTAGCAGTTAGCAGTTTACACACTAGATAAAGAAATATTTTCTTTTCTCCAGTCTAACTCTGCCAACACTCCATTTTAGTGGACTCCCCTGGTTCTGCTATTGTGTGAGAGGGAAAATAACATCCCTCTATCCACTCCATCCATCCCTTTCATAATTTTGTATGTCTCAATCATGTCCTCCCTCAAGCATCCTTCTTCAAGACTAAAGAGCTCCAAATGCTGTAACCTTTCCTTATAAGGGAGGTGTTCTGCCAAATTCCCTGCTGGGTCTCCCCAAAGGCCCTAATGCCCACACTAGGCCAGCTAGTTTCCCCTCCAGAGCAGTCTCAGAGATAGGAAAGAGGGAGGGGGTTCATTTACCCACTGGGCCTCCTCTCTTCCAGCAGCTTTGATTGGGATCACTGGCTGGCCAGCCTCCTCTAGACTGCCCTCATCACTAGCTTAGCTGCAAACTACTGTAAGTGTAGCACCAACAAACCCCACCACCAAACAATAGGCAGTCAGCTTGCCCAAGCCATAACTGCCTCCTCCACTTGGTGGCTCCAGGGGTGTGGCAGACATACAACAATTCCCAATGGTCCCAAAACAACCTTACCTTAGCCAGTTCCTTAGCCAGTTCCTCAGCCCTTCAGGCAGGCAGTTCAGCCAGCAGTCCAGCCATCCACCGCCTACCTTGTGCCTACCTTCCAACAGCTCCTGCTGCCACTGAGGCCAGCCAATCAGTGGGCAGGCTTTAATTCATCAGCCACACCCATCTGCACCTGTGCTAACCTCCCTTCATAGCCAGGGGCCTCATCAGCCTGCAGCTGTGCTCCTGAGGCTTGCAGAGACCTCGCAGGTTAACCCTGTAATCCCTGGCTTACCTGGACAAGGGGCCATTGCTGATACCATTCCCTCATTCCTTGGGGTTCTCCTGCCTTTTCCAATACAGGAAGTGCCCCAGCGCAGTAATCATTTAAGTCGCTCACTTCTGCACCTTTTCCAGTTCTATTATATCCTTTTTGAGATGTGGTGATGAGAATTATACTCAAAACTCCAGATGTGACCTTATCATCAATTTGCATATCACAGAGCGCAATACTGACCTGGAGTTAGGCTGGCACAGTTAGGCCAGCAAACTTTGGCTGGCACAAGGGACATGTAAAATATGTTTGGACCACCCTCGGAGTCAGAGAGGCCAGCACATAGACATGCACCATCCTCCCTAACTCCGAGAGTGATCCAAACGCACTTTACAGTGGCCCTTGTGCCAGCCAAACTTTGCTGGCCTAACTGTGCCAGTCTAACTCCAGGTTAGGATTGAGCCCACAGTCTAGTTACAAACACTGAACCAGAGGCTCAAGTGGCATCTGTGGTGTACAGCACTTTCCAGCAGTTAAGGCTGTGTCCTTTGGGATAGAGATCACCAAACCACACAATTATCCAGATTCTGGTAACGAACAGATTGCATACCAAGAGTGCTGGTGCCAAATTGCTGGGGGCATCGAGGGCAAAATGCTGCTTTGGGCTCTATGGAGCTCCCCACCCACCTGCCCAATGGCATATCATGGCGATTTTCAATCACGGTGCCACAGCATATTGGTGTGCCATGAATTATCTACAGGTGTGCTGTGGGAGTTTGGAAGAGGGTCATTTATTAGCAGAGCCTTTGGGGATGCAGGCCCCTTGACAGCAACATGGTGTGCCTTGTCGATTACCCAAAAACTGATTGTGTGCCTTGGCACATTTAGCACCTTCTTGGTGTGCCATGAGATGAAAAAGGTTGAAAACTGCTGGCCTATCCAGTGCTCCCATTAGCACCATCACTGAGGGCTTAGGGGTCAGGTGAGCCAGATGGGTGTGCCCAGAAGCCAGGTGGCTTCTGATTGGTGCTGCCTCTTGACACCTCCCCAGTTCCCAATGCATGCTGAATGTGGGGCTGCCTATGAAGACTTTCCAGAAAGTCGAGTTCATTCAGACTGCAGCTGCTAGGCTGCTTACTGGGACCAAGGGCACAATCCTAACCCAGAGTTAGGCCAGCAAAGTTTGGCTGGCACAAAGGCAGTGGTGTTATCTACTCCCGCGGAGACGGAACGCTGGGCGGGACTTACGTTTGATTGACAGCCCACCCATGGCGTCCCGCCGCCCGCCCGCCGGCCGCGCGGGGAGCCCCTGGTTGTCGCGCCCCACTGCTGCTCTCCTAGGCACCCGGCGCGTGCCCCCACGGCTTCTGCGGCGAGCTGGCGCCCCCTCGAAGGCCAGGGCACCAGTGAAACGCTACGGACAGGCAGCCAATCAGAGCGTAAGTCCCGCCCAGCGTTCCGGCACCTTGTTTATGAATGACACCACTGCACAAAGGCCTCCATAAAGCACGTTTGGACCACTTTTGGAGTCAAGGAGGATGGTGCACGCCTGTGTGCTAGCCTCTCTGACTCTGAGTGTGGTCCAAACATTCTTTACGGTGGTCCAAACTGTGCCAGCCTAACCCCGGGTTAGGATTGCGCACCAAGTAATGGGAATACCTTGCTTGTTCTCCAAGAGTCAACACCACACAGAAAATACCGGTCTTTGTTTCCAGAGGCCCTGATTATTGACCGCTTAACCTGCTGATATTTCTAGAGACAGAGTACCATGTTTTTCAACAACATTTTATTCCCTCCCCCTCTGACATTCCCTCTCCCTCCAATCACCGTGGGAGATGGCAACAGATGAAAGTAAAAGATACAAAAGCCATAAATTAGCCAGAGCAGAAGGGGAGGAAAACATCCACAAACTGCTGACAAGATTAATATGCAGTTGATGGGAAGCGCTTTCACACCAGGGTGCCAACAAATAAACACAATTCAAAAATATCATCCCTGCTGTAGAGGAGGATTTCCCGAGACACAGAGCCCCTGGTCCATTTGCACTATGAAGCTCTCATATTGTGAATTCCTCAAGTGGAACCTGATAGGGGTGGGGGTGGGGCACAGGGAGAAGTCGGTCGTATTGCAAGGTTTGAAATTTTGACAGAAAAAAAAGTAATGGGGAGTAATGCTGGAGGAAGTTGTGGGTGACATGGGGAAACCCAAAGAGGAGGAGTTGTCCAGAATTGCCTGGAAGATTCCACCCACAGCGAGTGCTCAGCTTGCTGCTCAGTCACTAGACAAACAAGGGGGGAGCACTTCATTGCACCTAGTGGGGGGGGGCTGTGACTGTTGAGGAACTTTTAAACATTGCTGATGAACCAGGTTCAAGCTGAAGAAGGAGCTAAACATTGCCCGAGGCGCTTTTCAGGTTATCCAGTTAAGCAAGTGAGCTGATGAGCAATGCTTTTCTGTAGAAGCAGGGTTGGCCGAACTGTGGCTTGTGAGCCAAATGCGGCTTTCTGACATGTAATGTGGCGCCTTGCATAAAAATGTTGCCCGAGCTCCCTTTTTTGCATCACAATTAATGCAAAAAGTAAGTAAGAAGTTTTCAAGCTTTATAATTTTACTGGGTAGAAACTGAGGGCACAATCCTAACCTGGAGTTAGGCCAGCACAGTTTGGCCGGCACAAGGGACACCGTAAAGTATGTTTGGACCACTCTCGGAGTTGCAGAACCTAACAGAAAACACAGCATATCCTGCTCCTCCCTCCCTGTAGGTATATCGATCTGATCCAAATATTGTTGCCCCAGGTCATCATGTAAACAGCAAGTAAACATGAGTTAAAGTCTCTGTCCAGGATCTGACCTGGGGCTTAGCTCACCAGGCATACACAAGGTGGCCAGGATCCCGGCCAGCAGGCTTGCCCATGGGGACCACAGCTGCAGCCCAGGACCTCCCTGCCCCCTTTGCGGGTCCCTGCCTCCCTGCCCCCTGGTGCATGAGAAGCACCAGGCACTACCACAGCAGAAGGCAGCCAGGACAGGCAGCCCACCTCTTCCCCCTCGATTGCAGTCGATTGTAAGATCCCAGGGGATTGTTGGTCCCCCCTTTGGCTCTCTTGGGGTACAAATTTCCCCCTTTCAGGTACAGCCCCAGAAGAGGTGGGGCCAGTGATGGGATCTGCAATTGAGAAGGGGAACGCTGGGCGGGACTTAGGCGGGAATTCCATGTGATTGGCTGCCCGTCTGCAGCGTTCCGCGGCTGCCCTGGCCTCGGGGGGGCTGCCCCCAGTTGGCGCGCCCCACTGCTGCTCGCCCAGGCACCCAGCGCGCCCCCACCCGTCCACGGTGAGCAGGAGCCCCCCCGAGGCCAGGGCAGCTGCGGAATGCTGCGGACGGGCTGCCAATCATGTGTAAGTCCCGCCTAAGTCCCGCCCAGCGTTCCCCTTCTCAATTTGCAGATTCCATCACTGGGTGGGGCCCAATGTGAGGCACTTCCACAGAGCCTCCCTGCACTCCCTGCAGGGCCCCTCACGTACCAAAAAGAGCACATGTGGTGCCGCCCACAAAGCATGGCACCTGGGACATGATGACATCACCACCAACTGCTTCCAGGAGGCCCATTTTGGGCTGTTCTGAGGCAGGGGCAAGAGCGATGGCCCACAGTAAAGCTGCTCTGCTTGCTTCACTGACCTAGAGCCCATAGAGATCCTGGCTGCCACAGCAAGCAATATGCTCTTTGCACTGGTGCGGGGGGCCCCCAAAGCACTGGGCCCAATGTCATGACATTGGTCACATTGGCTTAAAGCCGGCCCTGCCCCCTTTACCCCCTTCTCATAGGCCTTGGTGGAATGCGATGTGCAGAGCCTGCTTTTTCTGCTCCATGCTGCCAGGCATGCTCCTGTTGTGTGGAAATCACCCTGCAAAGAGAGAGATTTCCTAGTGTCCCTGTCTCTTTAAGCAAAGAGACAGAAAACCTGCCTAGTGGAGGTTTCATTTCCCCAGCATGCCGCAAGCGTGTGTGTTCTCCATTCCTGTCAAAGTAAGCAAAATCTTTTTAGCCCACCCGCACTAGGGACCTTCCCCTATAGCTTAACAAAAAGAAAGAAAGTCGATGTAAAAGAACGTCAGCTGGACTTTGATGTTGCAGAAAGAGAAATGCATTTTACTAACGTGTAGGGCATTAATAAAATGGACACAAGTGCAATACGCTTCCATGGAGACCACAGAACTTGTGTAATTTGTACATCTGGGCTTGATCAGTTATACAGTTGAACATGCAAATGTGGAAATGGCAACAACAAATAAAAACATTGGCAACCTGCTATTGGCAATTTTGGTGATGTGAGACATCTGATTGGTGGTCCTTCTTTGCTGCTGCTCCCCCTCCCCTCCAGTGTGACCCCAACCAAGAGTCAGTGAAAGGAAGGGTGATCACAAAGGGTAGTCAGATGCAAACATGGGTACATTTAGCAGTAACAATGGCACCAATATTAAGACAAGATTACAATAGGGTTGGCACATTTAAACAGGAAGGAGGTATTTACACAAAAGCAGAAAGGAGACATTTAAACCAGAATACTATTTTCAAATTTAGCCACCAGTGCTTGACACATTTGATTGCTTGATACATTTGACTGGGTGGCAAACAACAGTCAGTTATCAGTCAGTTAACCCCTGCTAACTGGGCAAGAGACACTTTTCCAAGTGGTGTTCCTCTTATATTTAGCAGGGGGAGAGTAATTGTCCCTCTTCACCCTAGCTCAGTGTCTTTTCTGGTGGCTGTTGCTGGTGGTGTTCTGCATTTTTTAGACTGTGAGCCCTTTTGGGACAGGGAGCCATTTAACTTTATTATTATTTGCCTGTAAACCGCTTTGGGAACTTCATGTTAAAAAGCGGTATATAAATACTTTTTGATTGATTTTGACTGAATATCAGTGTGGTAAGTACTTACACAGGAAGATGCAAACCTTAAGAGTTAGAATCTTCCCCTTCCCACCTTCCTTCTGACCCAATCATCTTGATGAAGGTCATTCTAGGGTGGCAGGAAGGGAGTCTGCATTTGAATAGCCCTTATCAAATCCTGGAGTACAGCAGTGGTGATAAGATTGACAATAGATACAGAAGGCAAAGGCAGGTACAGTCTTTAAAGCTTCTTTGCAACATTTCAACACTTTCCCCCCTTTTTCTCTTTCTGCTGAGAAAGCACTATTTCTTTAACAGACATCTATCCAGCCAAAACCCTGTTCCTTTTAAAACTGCTCCATGCCTTTCCTAAACACAACACTTTGTTTCTTTTACAAAATCACTATAATGCTCCAGCCCTTTTCTGTTGCTGCTTTAAACTTTGGTGGGGAGACCTTTTGGCTTAGCCCAAAAAGACTCTCCAGGTGAGTTTAGTTCCTGGGCAGATTAGAGTCTAAATTGAGAGATTCACACATACTCAGATTTGCCCTCACACATACTCAGATTTGCATCACAAGACCATTAGGAGAAGGAGACATTTGGATGTTGATGGCACCAATTCTTAATAGCTCTGGAGTTAGCATTAACTTGCCTTATCTCCTGAGTATCACATGTGTGACCTCCTCTTTGCAGGATAGCTCATAACTCCCAGGATGAAATCCAAAATGGAGTTAGGCCTGTACATGTGTAAGGGAAGGAGAGGGTGTTCTCAACACTGCCCCACCTCGATGGGGTCCATGCCTGTTCCCATCACATCCTGGTCTTACCCCTTCACAAGTCCTGCATTAGGTGTATCTGGTTACACCCAGTGGTGTCTTCCACAAATGAACCACCGGAACACTGGGCAGGAAGTAGGCAGGACTTCCGCGTGATTGGCAGCCCATCTGTAGCGTTCCGCAGCTGTCCTGGCCTCGGGGGGGGGGGGCTCCCGCTTGCTGCGGGGGA
Source organism: Lerista edwardsae (assembly GCA_029204185.1). NCBI lineage: Eukaryota > Metazoa > Chordata > Lepidosauria > Squamata > Scincidae > Lerista > Lerista edwardsae. The sequence goes on along the minus strand of JAJKFI010000066.1, from coordinate 1,670,768 downwards.
CAGTTGAGGGTGCCTGGGCAAGCAGTGGTGCGGCGCGCTAACCGGGGTCAGCAGTTAGCTGTTCGCGGTTAGTTGTTCATTTGTGGATAACACCACTGGTTACACCTCCATCTGACCATCCTGAGCATAGCAATCACAAGTATTACCTATAGGGCCAAAATAAACACAATGGGGTACAGAGCCACGTTAAGGAGGCTCCCAACAGTTGGACTTTAGCCAAGAAGTGTTTTCCCACCAGCAGTCAGTTGCTGCTGACTGCTTTTACTCTTGCCAGAACCTTTACTGTTTGCTGGTTACTGTGCTATACTACAAGGATGGTGTTCTTGCTTAAAATTTTCAGCTTCAGAAGCTCATACAGTCCATTAAAATAAGACAGGTTCCAAAAATAGACACTTGACTTGTCCCACATCACTTCTGCAAAGCAAAAGTAAGTGATAGGCTGCAGTAGCTATTAACCAAAAGAGAGAGGGTCCCCCTGCTGCAAATAGCTCAGATCAGTGATCGTGATCACATCAGTGCTACTGCCACCCCCTCCCGGCCCCCAACAAAGACTTACCACGATCCCAAAATCTGTGTAGGAATTTGAGAATCGCTCAGGTCTTTGAGCGCAATCCTATACTGGAGTTAGGCCGGCATAAACTAAGCCAGCAAAGTTTGGCCAGCACAAGGACCATCATAAAGCGTGTTTGGACTACTCTCGAAGTCAGGGAGGATGGCTCACGTCTGTGTGCTGGTCTCTCTGACTCCGAGTGTGGTCCAAACGTGCTTTATGGTGGCCCTTGTGCTGGCCAAACTTTGCTGGCTTAGTTTATGCTGGCCTAACTCCAGTTTAAGATTGCACCCATTAGCAGAGAACCCTTAAAAATCTGCTGCAGCCATGAGCTCTGGAAACTTTGACCAAATTTTAAGCTGGCATTCTCATGAAGGACTGACTGTCTAACTTTGTGTCCAGTTCTGAGCTGGATCTGTGAATTCCCCTCCCACCCTGTTCCATGCCTAATTGCTGTCGATTTGTAATGGACTCTTCCCGAACAGACTTCCTAAATTCTAATCTTGTGAGTTTTCTTCTCCTGCCATCCACCAGGTCAACCTTCTTTGCAACAAGCAACCAGCACCTCCTAATTGATCTTCAGGGTCAAGGGCATTGTGCTGATCTTGGGCTGACAGTAATAGTTGTGTTGACAGATCCATTTCACCAGCTGTACAGCGAGCTATGCTGGACGAGGCTCAGAGTTAACTCTTCTTTAGCTAGCTGATTACCTTACCAACATTTGTATTCATCCGTGAAGCAGGCAATGTGGCCTTTTAACCTAGCCACGCACATCTCCAGAATGAATTATCATATATAGGGTAACGTGATATGTAGACTTTATCTTTATTTCTACCCTTTGGTCCTCCACTTACTTAACACTTCATAGATCTGCTCCTTTTTGTCACCCCAATCATCATCTCTGAAACTGAAAACAGGCTGATCTTTCAATAACAGCCCATGCCTTTCTGGTTCTCAAATTCACTAATTGTGATCTCAGGTACAGCAAATCACTCTGCTTTCCAACACCACTACAATCTCCTATCCAACCTGGTTTCCCCCTGCTATTCTCTACCTTCATTCAGCAGAACACTTGTTATTCCACTGAAATTAATCTTCTAGTTCTGCTTTGGAAGGTTCAAAAGAACTTCCTGCAATGGACCCATAATAACCTTACGAGTTCTCTCTGGTTTGTCATCATCCTCCCACCCAGGAGTGTAACTAAAGAAGTGCAGGGGGGTGCAATTGCACTGGGCAACAAGCTTTAGGGGGGCAACATGCTGAGCTTGACACTAGTAGCCAAAATTGTGAAAATTTTGGTATGTATCAATAATGCCATCATGTTATATACCATTCTATGCTGAATTTAATGCAATGAAACAAATTGGAGTCTAATATCTTCATTTTATCAAACATTATGGCCAAAGAAACAAGAACTATGATGTCACTTCCTGTTGTGATGTCACTACCGGGTCATCATTTTGCCCTCTGCACTGGGCTACACTTTCATAACCTATGCCAGTGCTCCCACCAAAGGGAAATAAAAAATTTTTAAATCAAAGTTGGCAGTCCTATTCAATAGTCCATTATTGAGATGTCAGACCTTTTAAAAAACATGAATCAATAAGAGTGCTTCTACAGCAAGTCCTCACTTAAAATTGTCAAGTTCTTGAAACTGCTACTTTTAAGTAAAATGATGTATAACAAAACTCATTTTATCATTGGCTAATTAACATGAGTAAGTAAGAGTTAAGTTCCTACAGCATATCTCTGGTCACAAAAACATCACTAAACTTCTAAATAAAGACTCCAAATACTTATCGTATTAAACACTGAAATAAATGTGAGCTTTCCTGGCTAGAGAAAACCCATGCAAACATGGGTAGATCCATTTCCCCATTTCTGGCTGGGAATCACTTTTTTTTCTCATCAACTATATAACAAAACAACTTAAAAGGAAAGGACTTTAAGTGAGGACCTGCTGTATTTCGTTTTTCCATGAAGGGATTTATTATTAACTTTACCATTAGTTGCAAAGAAGGGCTATACTTGACCACCTTCACAGGCTAGAGCTCAGAAAACATACGCGTGAAAGCAACAGGAGAAGCAGCAGCCACAGTGGCAATCTTGCCCTTGGCTCAGCGTGATGCCAGAGCTGATACTCAAGACCTGCCGTGATACTCAAGAACTTGCTCTCTAAGGATCCATCAGCAGCATCAGAAAGCAACTGAAGAGCTAGAGAGAAACAAGGTCTGTTGAAGAGCGATGAAATTCGACTGACAGGCCCTGTAGCATCCTGACAGGTCTTTCAGTTAATCGAAAATAGTGTCTTCCCTTTCTGATCATTGAATAAACGGCAGCGAGGGGGAGAGGTCACTTAACACGGCACATTGTGGTGCCATAAATATTTCCTGCTTTTACCTCTCGCTAGCTGCACTCTCTAGCTGTCTAGGGGGACGTGGTGGCGTTGTGGGTTAAACAGCTGCTGCTGGGCTTCTGACCAGAAGGTTGGGAGTTCGAGACCACGCGATGGAGTGAGCTCCTGTTGCTTGTCCCAGCTCCTGCCAACCTAGCAGTTCGAAAGCACCTAAAAATGCGAGTAGATAATTAGATACGACTTCGGTGGGAAGGTAACGGGGTTCTGTGCACTACGGTGTAATAGTCATGCCGGCCACATGACCACAGAATCTTGGACAAATGCTGGCTCTTCAGGCTTAGAAACGGAGATGAGCACCACCCCCTAGGTCACGACTAGACCATTCGGTCGTGGGGAAACCTTTACCTTTTACCTTTACCTTTAGCTGCGCTACTGGTGATGATGCCTCCTGTGTTCTCTTATACAACAAAGAAGGTTTGGTGTTTCACCACCACCAACTGGGTTGGCTAAAAGCAAAGTTAGCTTGCACTAGATTTTGGCTCTTGTTGTCTACTTGCACCAGAGAAACAACCACACATCTTGCAGTACCCTAAAGGTCACAAATTCAGAGCGTAATCCTAACCCGGAGTTAGGCCGGCACAGTTAGGCCAGCAAAGTTTGGCTGGCACAAGGAACACCATAAAGCACGTTTGGACCACTCTTGGGATCAAGGAGGATTATGCACATGTGTGTGCTGTCCTCTCTGACTCCCCCCTCCTGACAGAGGGGCTGTCTGACAGCCCCCCTCCACCAGAGCATGCAGCTTGCGCTTTGTTGGTGTGGCTGCATGCTATGTGGTGGAGGGTAGAATTGGGCTGAAAGTAAATGCTAACCCATGCAAATGCCCACAATAAATGTGATCAGTTTTAAGGTGCCACACTTTGTTGTGTCTGGTGCAACACTGCTACCACTCTGAAACTTTTTCTAGAGAATTATGTCAGTCAAGCCTAGTACTTCATGAAGTTGTTTGTGCAAAGCTGGCTGTACAGGGTTTATTCCTGGATGTTCCTGGGCAGCCTTTTGGAAGGACAGGATGACACAAAACTGGGCATCTCCACCTATAACAGATTTGACATAGGATTTGGCAGAGCAGGTTCATGAATCTGAAAGTTCACCAAGGGGGGCAAAATAACAACTTAAAATTTTAAGACAGGGGAAAAAATAAGATAGAGTGTGCTAAACTGGCAAGTGAAATTGCAATACATATATTCCAGAGTTTTAAATGTATACTTTTTTTTTTTTTTGGCAGTAGCCTACCAAAAGCCCAGTTGATTACATTTAGGGATGACCACTGGTGAAAGAATTTTGATGGGTTATACTGTATTGAAATTGTTCTCATCTTTGGGATGTTGCAGCATGGATACTTCTGAGGCTTGAAGGATCTGTTTCGCCTACAAGTTCATCACCGAATCACCTTAGCGGTGTCAGCCTGAAATCCCGGCTCTCCTCTGGCCTTTCGCCTTTTGCTGTTCCAATGAAGTTGAGCCGTGATTATCACCTCAGGATGTCATTTGAGCTCCAGATGGCTATAAAAGGTGGTGAGCAAGTAAACTCTGTCTCACTCCAGTCTCAAATGGATGCTTGCACATGCCTGACATCCCTCCACATTTGGCACCCTTTCAGCCAAACGTTGCCTTCCAGGGTTGCAATGCCCTGCCTAGCACAGCAGTTCTGTTGAGTTGTATACAGAGACGGATCTACAGGGAGGGCAAAGCTCTAAGTGTTGCAAGGAGCCTTACCCTGTCATGTAAACCCCTCCTCTCCCTTGCTGCTGTAGCCAGTAAGCAACGCCAAGATGTTGCTTTTCCCTGTGAGGATTGGCTACAACGGTGCAGGAGAGGAGTGATTTCCACTGCAAGGTGAGGCTTCTTGCACAACTTAGAGCTTTGCCCTCCCTTAGATCTGCCTCTGGTTGTATATGAACTGCCCAGCACAAGTTGAGCTTTGCAGCCCCCAAATGCAGCTTCCCTGCCTGAAACGGCACCTGTGCTTGCAGCCATGCAATGTGATGTGCAGTACACATCTCTCCCTGCCCGCCTGCCTGCCATGGGTAGTGTTCTCACCTAGGACATTGGTAGTGTAGGTTCTTGTTCGCATTTTGCACCCAATATAATGGCGTGATACTACCTGGCACTGAACCATGAACTGGATATGTTTGCATATTATGGATGCCTGCTGAATCCATCCGACACCCACTATGGACAGAGGTGGGAGAAAACAGCGATAACAAAATAAAAATACATACACTGCTTTCTGCACATCTCGTTTGTGTAAAAAAAAAAATCTACAAAAAAAGTATTAAACCATTTTAGATGGTTTTTATTTATTATTTAATGGTGGGTGCTTGGGTAGGGGTGGTTTGTTTGTTTTTGCCGAAAACTACTTTTTGGCCGTGAAAGTCTGTCTTTTGTGGGTTAAAAGATTTGAATGAAAACATATAACACTGCATTTTGGTGTTTAAGCTATTTACCAGAAATTAAAACAGACTACTTTTCCAATGAGAAATAATACTGTGGCTGCATTGCTGGCACTATATCACCTGTATCATCTACCTAGTACACTTTTAAAACATTTAAAATTAATAAAAATGAGAACTTGGAATGAGAACGCAGAATAAAAACACAAAACACAAAAATTTGCTATTTTAAACAAGAAATTTTGGAAAGAAATATCACCAAAAACACATACCGCTGTACATGGGTTGCATCTGATACACTATACCACCTATATCCCCCACCTAGTACACTTTTATAGTGATTATATCTTAAAATTATAATTTAAATTTTGAATAAAAACACACAACACTGTTTCTGCATGTCTAACTTCTGGAGAACACCAAAATCCGCCATTAAAAAAAAAAATCTCACCTCTAACTACAGAGCTGTAACCAGGAGCAAACAATATGAGACTTGTGCATACAATGCATTGGGCTGCCCCTCCTCCCCAAAGACTGCTATAATTGTGTCATCCCGCTTCAAAAATCTGCCAGAGGTGTATGAGGAGGTGAGCCAGCGAGCCACTCCCTGACAATGCTCCTCAGGAGAGCCTCTTGCAGCTCTGTGACTTGCAGTGACCAGCTTTAAATGTGCATGAGAACGAGTAAATGTTCTGCTCCCTAAAATTTACTAACTAGCCATAAACCTGTGTCCAGGGATTAAGGGGATTTCTGCCCATTTCCAGGATCCCTTCCAAACAAAAGTGGAGTCATTAACCATTTGGGTTCCAGTCAAGATCATGGTCATCACGTGCAACGATTCTATTCTTAGGAGGAAAGTCTCTTCAGCTGGGGGTCCAGAAGGGAGACACCCAAGAATCTTCAGGCAAAATCATGAAGTGATTACAGGCATGCCCCGGTATCCACTGATTTGGTATCCATGGTTTCAGTTATCCATGGATACCATGAATACTGGTTGTTGTTGTTCAGTCGCTAAGTCATGTCCGACTCTTCGCGACCCCATGGACCACAGCACGCCAGGCCTCCCTGTCCTCCACTAGCTTCCAGAGTTCACCCAATTTCATGTTCATTGCTTCGGGGACATTATCTAACCATCTCCTCCTCTGCCGCCCCCTTCTCTTTTTGCCTTCCATCTTTCCCAGCATGAGGGTCTTTTCTAAAGAGTCCTCTCTTCTCATCAGGTGGCCAAAGTATTTGAGCTTCAGCTTCAGGATTTGTCCTTCCAGGGAGCAATCAGGCTTGACTTCCTGTAAGATTGACTGATTGGATCTCCTTGCAGTCCCCATGGATACTGGGGACGCCTATTAAAAAGATAAAAAGGTAAAAGTTCCCCCACAACCGAATGGGCTAGTCGTGACTGACTGTAGGGGGCGGTGCTCATCTCCGTTTCTAAGCCACAGAGCTGTCGTTTGTCCGAGGATAAGCTTCCGTGGTCTTGTGGCCAGAATGACTATAGATTCAGGTGTCCACGGCCCGGGGCAGGAGTGTTTCCAGAACAGAACTCCAGCGGATACCAAGGCATGCCTGTATTTTATTAAGCAGGTTCAAACTGCTAAACATCACCCTGTACACTTTCAAATTAAGCTTCCTTCCCTCTCCTGAATCGCACAGCCTGTCCTCCTTTTTAAGTATCATCAGCCTTGCGACCAATTCTTCATCACCTTTGTTATGTAAGGTCCGCTATCTTAGCAAAACCAAATATAATGTGCCCGATTTAGGACAAATGGCACCATGGCAATAAGGAAGAACTGAAGTGCCTACAAGATGCAAAAGGTGTCCAGCAGTCTCAGAATCCTCCTTCCTTCAAGAATCCGCAAAAGCCTTGAGTTGGACTTGGCTTGTGGGTGGCCAAGTCGGACTGTGCCTCCCAATCTCTCCATTTCTTTCTTTTAAGATACAGTCAGTCCTCTTGATATGCAACCTTGCTATCTGCAAATTCGCTTATCTGCAAGAGGCAGAATTGCTACTTTCCTTGTTATCTGTGCCCCTGTCTTCGTTATCCACTATGCAGAGACCTTCCAAAGGCTGTAGGGACCTTTAGGCCAGCAATGTTTGCCAGCATAAGTGCCACCGTAAAGCACATTTGGACCACTCTTGGAGTCAGGGAGGATGGCGCACATCTGTGTGCTGGCTTCTGAGAGCGGTTCGAACATACTTTACAGTGTCCCTTGTGCTGGCCAAACTTTGCTGGCCTAACTGTGCCAGCCTAACTCCAGGTTAGGATTGCGCTGTCAGTAGTGGCATGGCTATGGGGAGCAGGGGGTGCTCTGCCCCAAGTGCCATCATCACAGGGGTGTCATCACTGCACCCCAAAATTTTAAACTCTTGGTTTTATGGAATAATATTATCATGCTATATACTGTTTGATGTGGAATTTCACTCAGAATTCAATGGAAAAGACCAGAGTGTAATATCTGTATTCTATCAAAAGTTATGGCTGAAAACATAAAAACAGCAAAAAAAATTTTTTATGTAAAAATCACAGTTTGTTAAAATTGCGTGGTTTTTTTGGTAATAATACTATCATGTTAGATAGCATTAGATGTGGAATTTCGTGAGGAATTCAATGAAAAAAACCAGAGTATCTCTCGGGATTTACAAATGTGAAAATATTCACCAAGAAAATAAAAACTGGATATTTCTTAAGCCAGTGCTTGATCTATCTGTGGAACTCCTTGCCACAGGATATGCGGAAGGTCTCTGGTCTTTTTGAAAGGGGAATTGAACAATTACATAGAAGAAATATCCATCAAAGATTACAAGTCATGATGACTGCATGCAACCCCTGAGCTTTAGAGGTAGCCTATCTCTGAATGCCAGGGAATAGTGACAGGAAACAGGTTGTCTTGTGTTCTTCCAGAGGCATCTGTGGTCCATTGTGAGATGCAGGAGGCTGGCCTAGATGGGCCTTTGGCCCAATCCAGCAAGCCTCCTCTTACTTTCTTATGGGTAATACTTGACAAAGCTCTAGAAGTATATATAGTTTACAGAATTGTTGCCAAACGCTACAGTTTACCGAACTGGCACTCCACTAAAATTACCTTGCTCTAAATTCCTCCCTGAATTTCCCCAGCGACCATCTGAGCGGCCACTCAGTGTCCATTCCCCGGGCGCGTTTTCCACCTCCACTCCTGCGATGCGTCTGCTATTCTCACTATGAGCAGAAAATCTGCTTGGTGCTGTAAGTCTTACTAAAACTGTCTCCACCTCAGTTTACTCGAGGCATCGTTTTACCAGTTTTGCGATCTGAAGAAAGAGGCTACTTTTAATCCGCCCCTGCCATCTGGACATAGCTTTTCCGTTTCAAATAGCGGGTGTCACTTGATTTATTGCTGTGCCCGATGCCCGATATAGATTGACGCAGGTCATGACAGCTTAACTGCGGCAAGCCTCTTCCAACATTCAGGCCACCTACGAGCACAGGGTGACCAGTTTAGCTCTGAGAGGGGATCACCTGCTTTGGCTCTGACATGTCCCCCACACGGTTGGGATGCATGATGGAGATCCAATTACAGGCCAATCAAAAACAGGACGACCGAAAGCAAGAACACTCGGCGGCTTAATTAAGGGCGAAATGAATTAATTAGCGAAGCATCCCAAGATTCTCTCAGTGAGCACACTCAAGTGCCAACAAGGTATCAGTTTTCTCGCCTTTCCCATTACCACTATTGAGGCACTTTGGTTCTGCATGTCCAGCTAAAGGGAATAACAAATTCAGTTGCCAATGCTGTCCCTTCCTTCCGCTGATGTTCCTGATTGTCCCGAAGCCATTCAATGTCCACCTGAGATTTGCTAACTAAGAGCCCAATCCTATCCAACTTTCCAGCACCGGTACAGCCTCAATGCAGCCCCCAAGGTAAGCACACACATTTTACCTTGTGGCCTCCATGACTGCCCCACCACTGCAGAATACTGTGGACACCTCATTGGCTCTAAATGTAATGTGGGTCGTCAAGGGCACTGCCCGTAGCAAAGGCACAGAGAAACAACATCGCAGAGAGATTGAAAATTGGGAGAGTCTTTCCTCTGCAGTCTTTCCTCTCTAAAAGCAAATCCGTTATCATGCCCTCAAATGTTCATGCATCATAAGAGGTAGCTGCTATGCAAAACTCTTATAATGGCTCAATCGTATCTTGCCTTCTAGTAGTACATGCAAGGGGTATTTGCACTTTGAGATCCCTTTAGCTGTGTACTACTTTTGAACTCTTTTGAAGACCTACTTCTGCAAAATGTGAAAAGGCCATAAAGCAAGTCCATGAATAAGCAGCTCTTCTTCTTCTTCTTCTTCTTCTTCTTCTTCTTCTTCTTCTTCTTC
>JAJKFI010000066.1:1625919-1636166 GCA_029204185.1 Lerista edwardsae | reverse complement strand
AAGAAAGAAAGAAAGAAAGAAAGAAAGAAAGAAAGAAAGAAAGAAAGAAAGAAAGAAAGAAAGAAAGAAAGAGACAGACAGACAGACAGACAGACAGACAGACAGACCATTGCACTCTGAATTTACTGTAAGCTGCAAAAATACCATGCAGATTTCTATCATTGGAAGGTTTATGCCAGCAAGGTTCTTGAGTATCCAAGAATCTACAAGCTTCTAGCAAAAAATACTAGGGGCATTGAATGCCTGTGGGTGCTTTTAAAATGGAAACCTGAATCTGTGTACCCTTCCTCAATTCACTGTGATTTCTGGCACGGGTTTCATTATTAATCCAAATGGTTAGCAGATGTGTATAGGGGTATCCTATGGTCACAATTTCACCAAATCTGCCAGTGCCTATTCGATGCCAAAGGAAAAGAAAAAAGGGCATTCCACTGCAATTTGACCTGGGGCCTCCTTGTTGGGAAATAATCTGCTAACTATCCCAGTTACTTCAGAAGATTAGCTCTAGACCAATGGTATTCAAACCTTTTAGACCAGGACCCCTTTTTAGAATGGCAGTCGTGCCGGGACGCACTGGAAGTGATGTCATTAACCTGGAAGTGATGTTGTGGCAGGAAGTGACATCATTAAGCAGGAAGTGCTGTCATTGTAACATAATAAAATGACACTCCTGAAATGCAAGTTGGCATTCTTGGACTGCAGCAATTGCATTACCATGAAACATCCCTGAAAGCAAGATTAGGACAAAATATTATATAAAAGCATTGAACTAAAAACAAAATTTTGTTTAGAAAACCTTCACTTGAAAATTGAAACAGTTAATTCACAAAAGGATTATAGCAAGAGTAAGGTCTGCAGCTTCCAAGATGGCTGCTCCCAGCTTCTGCAACCCACCTGACATCAGGTCACAACCCACCAAGTGGGTCCTGACCCACAGTTTAAATAACACTGCTCTAGAAAATCCAGGGGTTGGGGCAAGGTCAAAAGTTAAGACTGACTAGTTTCTAGTAAATACTATGAGCTTTTGTCTACGTATGTGCAGACCCAACCCAAGTTTCCATGGCATTGCTCTCTCTGATACCTCAATCGTCGCCCACACTTAGATCTCCAACCCCTGCCAGCCCCACTTACTTCTTCTTCTGTCTGCAGCTACTGCCTTTCTCCTTTTTGCTTTTGCCTTTTGAGGCATAGAATACAGGGAAGGAATACAGGAAGTGAAATGGGGAGATGAGACTGGAGGCCTAGAGGGGGCTCTTCTATCTCCCATCCCTTTTCTGTTCTCTTTCCCTTTCCCAATGGGAGCCAAGAAGGGGAGGGCAGTAGGACCTCTCCTGCTTCATCACTACATCACTGCCACCAAGTAGCAGGCAGTACAGCTCCACCTAATGAGACATTGGGGACCCAGGATCTTACTGGGTCCCATTAGAGAAGCCATTTTCAACCACTGGTCCATGGCATACTGGTGTGCCACAAGTGATCCACGGGTGTGCTGTGGGATCTTGGGGCTTTCATTCATTCATTCATTCATTCATTTGTTATTTCTTATAGGTTATTTATTAGTAGAGTTGATGGGGGATGAGACCCCCAATGGCAGCATGGTGTACCTTGTCAATTGTCAATAAACTGATGGTGTGCCTTGACAATTTCTGTGCCTTGTCAGTGTGCCGTGAGATGGAAAAGGTCAAAAATTGCTGCATTAGAGGGATGGTTGTTTATATGCTTGAACTGAGTGTCTCTAATGTGTATGAAATGCTCAAGGTGTGTATGACTAGTGGGAGGAACAGAGCAGTATCTAGTAGGGGAGGAATGGTGGGCTGAACATGATGGACACCAGAGACAGCAACTTGCACCTGTATCCAAATCCCATTTCCTCCTCTATTAGCTCGGCCTGGTGTTAGCAAAGTAGCTAGCAGAGATCCAAGCTGACCCATTGGGCTAATGGAGGTATAACCCTGTAATGGGTTATGCAGAGGGAACCTCCATGAACTGCCCCTTAGCCACAGGACGCAGCACACTTCCTGCTGGTGCAGCTTCATCAGCGAGGGGGGATTTAGGCAGTGATGGGATCAGCTAACGACTCAGGGGAACATTGGGCGGGCAGCAGGAAGGCTGGGCGGGACTTCCGGGTGATTGACAGCCCATCCGTCCATGTCCGCTGCCCGCCCACCCGCCGCCCGGGCTGCCCCTGGGTGGCGCGCCCCGCCGCTGCGCGCCCTGGCACCCGGGGGCCCCCACCCGTCCCCCCGGTGAGCGGGCGCCCCCTCCGAGGCCAGGGCAGCCCGTGCGGCGGGCAGGCAAGTGGTGGACCCGGATGGACAGGCTGTCAATCACCCGGAAGTCCCGCCCAGCTTTCCTGCTGCCTGCCCAGCGTTCCCCCGAGTCGTTAGCTGATCCCATCATTGGATTTAGGGCTCAATCCTATCCAACTTTCCAGCACTGATGCAGCTGCAGTGCAGCCCTGCAATGTTCCCTTACCTTGAGGGGGCCTTTGTGACTGCTCCCAAACACAGGATGCAGCGCAGACCCCATTGGCATGGCTGCATCAGTGGTGAAAAGCTGGAGAGGACTGGGCCCTTAGTTAAAATTAGGCAGTCGTTCACATTTTATTTAGAACAGATTGTGTTCCCAATTACATCATTGAATAAGCACCTACCCTGATGCCAATCCTGAGCCCCTGTAGAATGTCTCATCATCCTCTTGCCAGTTACCTGGCCTGGGAGCCTCAGCTCCCCAGGAACGCACACAGCATTTTACAGGCTGAGGTCCAACTATACATGAAGCTTGTGTTTAGTGCAACGATACTTCTGGTGGTAGTATAGAGCCACTAAACTGGAGCCATGGGCTGCGCAATCCTAGCGCACCTGTTGCGTCGATGCTATGCCATAGCATTGACGCAACACACGTAGTGCCAATTGGCACCTCCGCGTTGGCGCTTGAGCAATGGGCGCTACCTGCAGAACCGGTCCTGTTGCACCCACACCAAGTCTCCCAAGCCATCTGGCACGAGGGAGGCTCCGTATCTGTCCAGACATGGGATTGGCAGTGGGGGAGGGAGGTTGGGGGCGGGATGTGGGCGGGCTTGCAATTCGGCTATAAGGCCAAATCCTAAACCGGATCAGGAGGCTGCGCAGTTCTGCTCAGATCTGCGCCTGCTTTTTAGCAGGCGCAGATCCGAGTAGCACATTGGGAAGGCTGGAGCCTCCCCAACGTTAAGGGTGCAAATGGGCCCTTGCTGTGGTGAGGGTCCAGACTCTCCAATACTGCGTTGGATTTGGCACAGGCCAGCCGGCCTTGTCAATCCAGCGCAGTAAAGGATTGCGCTCTAAATTAGCTCCCCATGGATAAGGACTATGGACGGGAGTAGGACTTTCTTACCTCCTGCTTTATATCCAGTCCAGATTCTCCCAGACACAGATGCCAGACAATCAGTCAGGGAGTTTGAACAAGGACTAGTTAAATTATCACATACCCATTCTTGTTTGTCCTGTCCCACATTGATTCAAATGGAGACCGCTGCATCCCATGGGGGTGGGGGCAGTTGCAGAGCTCTCCTCTAGGTAACAATTAATCTCAGTAAGCCTCTGCAGTGAGGAACGGTCTACCTAGACCTGTGACAGCTATTTTGCAGAAGTCCAGGTTGACCTTGCACTGCAGGTTCAGGACCAGAAAGGGGGTTAGGATATCCTAATTAGGGGTTAGGATTATGGGCTTAGGGGTTAGGCATTAGGATTATGGGTTTTAGAATTAGGGGTTAGGATTATGCTAATCCTGTCCACTTCCTAGGACCTGATCCATCCATCCCCTGCCTCATGTTGCCCCTCCATGCCCCCATTCTGCCCTCCTCCCAACCTCTTCCTGCCTCCCTGGCCATCTTGTCTTCTCTGGTGGGCAGAAGGACCAATGACAAACACAGGCAGGAAAGCGCAGACCTTCCCGTAACGCTGAGTGACGTGCTGATGGGGTGCCTTTTGTGACTGCTAAGTATAAGATTGGGCTGACACCCTTGTGCTGTACAGGAAGGAATTTTGAGTGCTAATAGGATAGAGTGGAGCGCAAAGGAAAGTTTATAAGGAGGGAGAGAAGAGAGGAGGAGAGAGACTACTAAGGAGTTCTCAAACTTTTTATCAGTGGTTCTCAAACTTTTTATCACTAGGACCCACTTTTTAGAATGACCATCTGTTCATGATCCATGGAAGTGATGTCATGGCCAGAAGTGCCATCATTGTGATTCCAGAGCCTGCTGCTTTTCTGAGAATGCAGCAATAAGTTGGGTTATTTCTCAGCCATTTTCCAATAGCAAAGTAAATCAGAAAGAAAAAAGCCTATTTACAACCTTGACACAAGCAAAACAACCACTCACCCCTCCCCCTTTCCAGCATCTCCTTCCCATATTTTCAATATGGCTGCTCTAGGTGCTTCATGATCCACTTGAAATTGGCCCACCATCCACTGGTTGTCCTGACCCACAGTTTGGGAACCACTGCCTTAGACGGTGAAGAGGCAGGGCAGGGCAGTGGGGTGTGGGAAATGTGGCTGGACAAGGGACATCATTAGATGAGTTGGGCTCCCAGAAGAACCATGGATATAAAGGAAAAATGCTGAAATGCAGAGACGAGGAAAAGAGGAGAGACTGTCCAAGGAATTAGTAGAAAGAATGAATGTTTTCCCAAGGAGCTCCTTCTGCTTACAAAGTGTGGCCTTCCTGGCCAGAGGATCAATGGCCTCTTGCCAAGAGTCCTTTTTACAGCCACATGACTGGCCTAGCCCTTTGCTTTTCAGGCAGGCGCTCAGCACCCGGTGCATGTGTTGGAATGCACACCTTAAATGAAAGGAAATAAAACAAAATCAGTATTGATGATGTAACACAACATAGCAGCCGCCCAAGAGCTGGCTGTTCAGTTCCACTTGGGATGTGCAGTTGAGCTCCCCCTCCCCCACTTGCTTGCTGGCTCTGGCGATCTTCCCAGATGCACAACACAGCACCAGAAGCTGTCACCGGCAGTGTGATTTTTTGCTGCCCAACTCTGAAATGTGCAGTGGCCCCATCAAGATGCAAAACGAAACAGAGCCCTGCGGTGGTTAGCTGCTGATGCACACTTTTTTCCCCCAAGCAGCTCCTAGTGCTTACTGATATTTTTAGTTTAATTGTAACTAAATTGATCTTAACTAAATTGTAACTTAATTGTAACATTGATCTTGCAAAATAAATACATCTAAAATATATCTGATAATTGGCCAAATCTATGCAGCTGTCTCTTGGTCTTTTGGTACCTTTCCTACTACTGGTTTTGAATGCACTGTTGGTGTTACATTCAGAGCGCAATCCTAACCTGGAGTTAGGCAGGCACAGGTTAGGCCAGCAAAGTTTGGCCAGCACAAGGGACACAGTAAGGCACATTTGGACCACTCTCAGAGTCAGGGAGGATGGTGCTGATCTGTGGCTTGGCCTCTCTGACTCCAAGAGTAGTCCAAACATACTTTACGGTGCCCCCTGTGCTGACCAAACTTTGCTGGCCTAACTATGCCGACCTAACTCCCAGTTAGGATTGCACTCTTGGCGCAATCCTAAACTGAGTTAGGCTGGCATAAATTAAGCCAGCAAAGTTTGGCCAGCACAGGGGGCACCGTGAAGTATATTTGGACCACTCTCAGAGTCAGAGAGGCCAGCCCACAGATGTGAGCCATCCTCCCTGATTCCGAGAGTAGTCCAAACACGCTTTATGGTGGCCCTTGTGCTGACCAAACTTTGCTGGCTTAGCTTATGCTGGCCTAACTCCAGTTTAGGATTGCGCTCTCAATCTAACAACCTGATGCCTCTTGGGCTTCTCGTCTCCGGTCCCCAGCCCTCCAAGCCTCTATCATCTTTTACCTGTCCCCCTACCCAATGTAAAATTTTGGTCTGGCACTGTTTTCTCCATTCCTCAAGTTCCCATCATGCACCCCTTCCTGAGGTTTGTATTTTTCAGCAGTAGTGTAATTATTGCTTGTCTCAAAGAGCTGTGAAAGCAGTCCCTTCCCCTCACCAGTGGAGTCCAAAAGAAAGGCATCTAGGACAACCTTGGTTCTTTGCCTACTTTACACAAAGGAAAGCTGCCTTTCTTTTGGACTTCTATGCCTCAGCTTTTCCATTACCTGGGGCCTCTTCCCAGTCTTCAGCTTGTCCCATGAAGCTACTCTTGTACTCTTGAGCTGGAGTGAAGCCAAGCTGACAACTTTCCCTTCTCTCACAGAATCTGGACTGCTAACATTCTGACAGTGTTGGTCTGGGCATTTTAGTAAAAAATAACCTAACACGAGCTGACAGTGTGATGCAGCAGCAAAGAAGGTGATTGAGATTCTTGGCAGCATCAACAGAAGTATAGTTTCCTGATCGCAAGACATAATGGTACTGCTGTATTCTTCTTTAGTAGACCTCCACCTGGAATATTGTCTCCAGATCTGGGCACCACAATTTAAGAAGGATCTTGATATTGATAAACTAGAGCAGGTCCAGAGAAAGGTGACTAGGTTAGTAGAAACTCCATAACTGAAGATTCTGTCTTATGAGGACATGGTGGTGTGTTTAGTTTGGAGAAGAGATGGTTAAGAGGTGGCATAACTACCTATAAATATCTGAGGGGCTATCATGTGGAAAATGGAGCAGATTTTTTTCTCAGTTGTTCTAGAGGGTGTAAATTACAACAAGGGAGATTTCGACTAAATATTAGGAAGAACTTGCTGGTGGTACAAAGTGTTCAGCAGTGGAACAGTCTGCCTCGGCAGGTGATAGACTCTCCATTCTTGGACATCTTTCAGCAGAGGCTCAATAGCCATCCATCAGGGATGTTGTACTCATAGACAACCTGCATAGGCAGAGGGTTTTTCACAGACTCACAGAGTTGAAAGGGACCAACAAGATCCCTTTCTTGTTCCCTTTCCCAAGAGTGGGTTGGACTCGAGGATCTTGTAGATCCCGTCTAACTCTATGAGTCTGTGAAAAACAATGTATAGTGCCATTGACTCAGCTCAGTCAATCAGTACCAGTACCGTCAGTGTCACAAGTGTTATGCAGTATACTCATACATTCTTAAATTTAAAAAAGGGGGGAATGTGTTATGGTCAGTCTATTTTTTATCATCATCATCATCATGTGAAAATTTTGAATACATGCCACACTGAGAGCACAATCCTAAACTGGAGTTAGGCTGGCATAAACTAAACCAGCAAAGTTTGGCCAGCACAAGGGCCACCATAAAGCATGTTTGGACCACTCTCGGAGTCAAGGAGGATGGCTTATATCTGTGTGCTGGCCTCTCTGACTCTGAGAGTGGTCCAAACATACTTTATGGTGTCCCTTGTGCTGGCCAAACTTTGCTGGCTTAGCTTATGCTGGCCTAACTCAGTTTAGGATTGTGCCCTGAAACACTAATATACTATTGGCATGTATTCAATATAGTGATGTGTGATCACCCTCGTCTCAATTTGGAATTGACTTACACAGCCCAATCCTAAGCTGCCCAGTTCCTGCAGGAGCAGTGGTGCCAAATCTGCTACTGCTGCATCCAATGGGAGCCACAGTAGCCATCAAAGGCTCCTTAGGGGAATGGAACATGCTGGCCCTGCAATGGGCCTCCTCAAGTCTGTGCTGGCTATTTTGCTGGCCAGTGGCATGCTATGCAGGGGGTTTGGGGGATCACAGGGGCCAGGGATCACTGCCACTGCCTGCTCACTCATGTGCCTACACCACTGCAAGCATGAAGGCAAGCAGTCCACCCGCCTGCCATGCGCTCCAAGTGCTCTGAAATGGAGCATGGCATGGTGTGGGGGCATGGTTGGGGCAGCATTGGGGGTGGGAAGCCAGCACTGGGGGGTGGCGAGCGTCTATCCGGCCAGGGCGGAACCTCAGCTGGGTCCACCACTGTTACTGGTGCAGACTTGAGAACCTCTGTGTTGGGCGTCCCATGCCCAGTTCCGCCTTCCCCATGCCCTCCCCCACCAGAAAAGAACGCAGCATCAGTGGTGGTAACACTTACTACCAGGCAACTCCAGCTCCGGCTCTTCCTGGCACACAGGTTGAGCATCTACTGGCGCTGGCCCAGTACCGGCACTAGGTTCATACATACCACTGGTGCTAGAAGCACTTTTATAACTTCAGGGCCAGTGGTATGAACGTACTGCTGGTGCCAAGGGGGTTCGATCAGGCCCTAAGTAATTGTGAGCATAATTGGGGAAGGCTAGAACAAAAAGAGAGGTGCATTCTTACAATGCCACTTGGAAATTGCAGGGCAGAGGAAGGGGAATCATATTTCCTTTCCAGCATCAGACACTGCAGAGAGATCTATTGGTTGAACTCACACCACCCAGCAAGAATACAGAGGAACGAGACATGGTTTTAAGTCCGGGAGAGGCGAGCGGGCAGCAGGCACATGAAACATTGACCAGAAACAACTGAGAGAATGGACTCAAATAGAGAAGTTACTCACCAGACAAAAGGCTGCATGGTTGGGTGGTCTGATCATATAGCTCACAGCAATCAACAATTGTTTCATTGGGAGTGAGAGCAACTGGCTTTGGGTGCCTGGCCTGCTGGATACTGATTGTGCTATGCTCAGAATCTCATTTGCCATTTGGAGGCAGAAAAAAGCTTTCTGGAGAAAATCACCCCTGGAGTTGAGAAATGCAGCAGAGCATTGATGAGTTTGGTAAACTCCCTCCAACCTTCCAGTCTGAATCCTGGTCTAGGAAATAGAAATCTTTAAAACGGCTTGACATGCTTTGGTGTGCGTGGAAGTGACAAGGAAGTGGAGATTTCTGGCTGGAAGGATGAGACAAATTGTTGGATTTATGGAATCAAGTGGGCTGGCTTTGCTATGGCAAACCCCCGTAGCTGTCATGCTTCCACGTTTGACCATTTGCCCGCAGGGATGGAGCAGAGAAAATGCCACAATTCTGCAAGACGAAATGCTTGCTCCCTTGATCGCACTTGATCCTCACCTGGGGGGTGACATTGTGTGCACTGTATCAGGCAGATCTTGACATGAGGAACCCTTGGGAAGGCTTTGGAGTGCCTAAGACTTTGGTCTTAGGCACTTTGGTAGTCTGAGCTTTCCCTTTTAACCATTTGAATTAGTGGTTGTTATTAGCACGAAATCACCAGTTAAAACACTCTCAGTTCTTTTCTTTTCTTTTTTTTAACAGCGAAGCTAATTGCTCCTAAGTGCCCAGGTTAAAGTGAAACGAAATGGCACCTTTGTGCCGACGTCCTCCCCCCTTTCCCTGCGACCCCCCCCATTCTCGCCAGCACACACATAATGACCTTTAAAATAAGCCGTTACAATTCTGACATGGTACCAAGCTGACACCTTGGGCTGGGACTTAATTTTGAGTTATGGCCGCGTTAGAAAAACATATGATGTGGCCGTTTGTTTGTAGAAAGAAGGGGGGAAATCGTAAAACCCTCTTTTTTTATGAGCTGTTGCTTGATTCGTTCCTGCAGCCCCAAGTAGCGAGCTTCTAAATCAATGCACACAGCTGTTCTTGGTTCTCGGAGCTCAGCAGGTGTACTGCCCAATGCGCCTGCCATCTACCCCCACACACATAACAAATAATAATGTCTTGCACACACCAGCCATCCATCACCATTATAGCCAGCCCCGGTGAGGCCACTGTTCTCAGGGTAGCAGGGAGATCCCCCCTCTTTTTTTTTTTTACAGTAGAAATACTCTGGCCATGGACTATTAGTCACACTTTCTGGACTCCTTTAATTGAATAACCTTTGGCTCTTGTGGCAAGACACAAATATATATATATATGAACCCACACACCACAGTGTTTATTTGTGTCACAAAACAATAGGTGTACTGTGGCTGGCGAAATCAATTAGTCTTCCTCTTGCAGTAAGGGTCCACATCTGGTGTGATTTAAGGGAATGTAAGGGAAGGGCCGCAGAGGCCCAGAGACCCCGAGTTCTCATTTCAACAGGTGACAGAGAAGACATAAAAGGCTAATATATACTACAAGTGCGTAGGCAGGGCTATAAATACTGGTGGGTTTACTTAGCAGGGACAAAACAAAGCGAGCCAATAATGCAAAAATAAATACCTTCCTGGACTGGGCTGTCACTTGGAATGAGCAGAGGCAGCAGGAGGCAAGGCGAGGAGGGGAAGGATTTTGAGGAGAAGGACATCCAGGAGAGTCTTCTTTGCCCATAGAAGCTGCCCAAAGAAGAAGAAGAAGAAGAAGAAGAAGAAGAAGAAGAAGAAGAAGAA
>JAJKFI010000066.1:1576826-1619955 GCA_029204185.1 Lerista edwardsae | reverse complement strand
ACACACACACACACACACACACACACACACACACACACACACACACACACACACATCCCAGGAGAAAAATCTAATTTTACAGCTTTGCTTCTCTTGCATAATTCCCCCTCCACCCTTTCAAGCACATGTTGTAGTTGCTCAACATTATGTTTTCACTCATTAAAAAAAAAATCCCCATAAAAACAGGTAGTGGGCTATGAGAGAAGTGAGTCATCTCCAGCAGCCCTCCTGAACTCTGAAGGATACACATCATTTCAAACTCTGTGCACACTGCCAGATGCTTTCTGGAAATCAAACATTGCTCTCTCCCTCTCTTTTTTTAATAAAGGAAATAATCATCATCCTTCTCTGTTTGTGCTGTTTAACACCCAAACACATGCCTGAAGAATTAAATGCAAGAACTGAAGCCCAGCTCATAATTAATGTCGCCAGATGTGACAATGGCCATAAGCCTAGAAAGGTTTTGAAAAGCGTTTGTCTAATGCATGCAAGAGAACAGGTCTATCCATTGCAAGAAGCTGTGATGGCTAAATAGAGCCTTCAGGGATAGAGGCAGTGTACCCTTGCGTATCAGACACTGGACACAAACAATGGAGGAGGGCTGTTCCCTTCATGCCCTCCTTAAGGACTTCGCAGAGACGTCTGACTGTTGGCTTAGATGGGCCTGTGATCCAGAAAGGCATTATACTTTTCAGCATTGAATATAAAAACATAAATGCTGTTTGAAAACATTACAATTTTTATAAGAGGCTGGGGAAGGTAAGGAAGGTTAAAGAGCAATAGGAAGTGGACACATAGGATAGAGAGAGAGAAAGGGAAAGATGTTAAGTCGTGGCCAACTCTTTGCGACCCCATGGACCACAGCACGCCAGGCCTCCCTGTCCTCCACTAGCTTCCGAAGTTCACCCAATTTCATGTTCATTGCTTCAGTGACACTATCTAACCGTCTTGTCCTCTGCCGCCCCCTCCTCCTTTTGCCTTCGATCTTTCCCAGCATGAGGGTCTTTTCTAAAGAGTCCTCTCTTCTCATGAGGTGGCCAAAGTACTGGAGCTTCAGCTTCAGGATTTGCCCTTCCAGGGAGCAATCAGGCTTGACTTCCTAGAGGATTGACCAATTGGATCTCCTTGCAGTCCAGGGGACTCTCAAGAGTCTTCTCCAACACCATAATTCAAAAGCATCTTTTCTTCGGCGCTCTGCCTTCCTTATGGTCCAGCTCTCACATCCATACATTGCTACTGGGAAAACCATAGCTTTGACTTTGTGAACCTTTGTTGGCAGGGTGATGTCTCGGCTTTTTATTAATTGTCTAGGTTCGCCATAGCTTTCCTCCCAAGAAGTAAACGTCTTTTAATTTCATGGCTGCAGTCACCATCTGCGGTGATCTTGGAGCCCAGGAAAATAAACTCCGTCACTGCTTCCATTTCTTCCCCTTCTATTTGCCAGGAAGTGATGGGTGTGGTTGCCATGATCTTAGTTTTTTTTTCTGTTGAGCTTCAAGCCAATTTTGGCACTTTCCTCTTTCACCCTCATCAGAAGGTTCTTTAGGTCTTCCTCACTTTCTGCCATTAGAATGGTATTGTCTGCATATCTGAGGTAAAGGGAAAGATACTGTGGGTTAAAGGGGTCAAGAGGGACAAAAAGTGGGAGTTTTTCTAAGGGGGGATAGGAAAGGCAAATGAAAGGGCACTGATGAGTCTGGAAAATGAAAAAAGGAATGTTTTGAGAGGAGAATGACAGCCCAATCCTATACCCCCTTGGTGCCGGCACTGCACTCTTGCGCCGGCTGAATGCTGTCACAAATGTGCCGTAAAGCGCCGTCCATGTGCCAGTCAAGTGCCGGCGTTGCTCGGTCAGCGCAGGGCCTCCGCAAAAGCGTTCCAGAGGTGTTCCGGGGGCATAACTGGGCGGTGCAGTTTGCGGAGATGTGATGCGGTTGTGATGCAGGACGGCCGTAGTGCCATATCCTAATCCTCTGGTTCCCGGCCAGAGCAGCCCCAATTCAGGCCGCTCCTGTCCACGTTCCTCTGCGCCTGCTATTTTGCCGGTGCAGATCTGAGCAGGCCCTTAGGGGTGACTGGGACTTACACAAGTGTAAGGGGAAAATCTCCCCTTGTGCTGCATGTTGTTGCTGCTGCCTCCTAATGGGCCTTGGGATATGGCCCTGCTATGTCGGCCTTACTAGGCCAGCATAGTATAGGATTGCGCTCTGAGAGAGCTTAGAGGCCTAGGTGGGAATCACAACAGAATGAGAGAAGGGGCAGGGAATGGCTGGATGATGGCATTAAAGCAATTTTGAGATAAGAGTAAAAAAGAAGTAAAGACAGGCTAGAACAAGAAAAGATTTGGAAGATAGTAGCATTCAATCAGAAGCAAGGGAAAGACGTCAAGTGGAGGAGGTGAGCAAGTAGATTTAATGGCCAGACATGTATGCATGCATACACATTCATGTGCGCACATGCACACACATCGCTCCCATCCTCCTCCTCCTCCTGCCTGAGCTTGAAGGGAAGCTGCATGTTCCATCCCACCCTACGAGTACATGGAGATTAGTCTCAGAGGTTGACCAGTCGCTTGTTCCTCAGGCTCTGCGTCTGCTGCTGTTCATCTACAGTACACTGGTGAATCGAAGCCTGACCTTGAAGTGTGAACAGTTTGCACAGTGGTCCATTCGGCTAATGGCTCCTACCATCAGGCGCAGTTTGGAGGCAGAGAAAGAGGAGAAGGGGTACACCTGTAATCCTATGCACTTCCCCAGTAATCTGTCCCATTGGACTTAGTGGGACTGAATTATGAGTTGATTCACAAAATTTAGATCCTCAACTTAAACCAAAGAGTTTATGAATGCAAGCCCCTCAATATGTTGGGAAAATTAAATAAATGGGGTAGAGTAGTGGATCGATACTGGAAACGATTTAAAGTAAACAATTTCAGTAAAAGCAGGCAAGCAAGAAAAAGCCTACAAACCCCAAACACAAACCACTCAAGAAAAATGAGATTTCATAAAATAGAATAATACTAAGGAATAAGGAAGACAAGATGGGATGTGACCAGATCAGAAGACAATCACATAATCCAGTGCTTCTCAAATCCCCGGGGCATGCCTACATTTTCATGCTTTTTGCAGTATGTATCTTGGTCACCATTAGGTAGATGATCAGGTCTAATATTGTCTGTGATCATTTTCTAATATTCTAGAACAGTGGTTTTCAAACTTTTTAGCACTGGGACCCAGAGGCAAATCTCTAAGTTTTGCAAGAAGCCTTACCTTGCAGTGGAAATCACTCCTCTCCTGCACCGTTCTAGCCAATCCTCACAGGGAGAAGCAACATCTTGGCGTTGCTTACTGGCTACAGCAGCAAGGGAGAGGAGGGATTTACATGACAGGGTAAGGCTTCTTGCAACACTTAGATATTTGCCCTCCCTTAGATCTGCCTCTGCTGGGACCCACTTTTTAGAATGACAATCTGTCCAGGACCCACCAAAGACCGGAAGTCATGGCCAGAAGTGCCACCATTGTGATGCCAGAGCCTGCTGCTTTCCTGAGAATGCAGCAAGAAGTTGAGTTATTTCACAGCCAGTTTCCAACAGCAAAGTGAATCAGAAAGAAAAAAGCCAATTTACAACCTTGACACAAGCAAAACAACCACACAGCCCTCCCTCTTTCCAGTGTCCCATCTTTCCCTATTTTTAATATGGCTGCTCTAGGTGCTTCGTGACCCACTGGTGGGTCCCAGCCCACAGTTTGGGAACCACTGACATAATCAAATCTCCAACAAACTTGGAAAAACTATTCTGGGATTTCGTTCTGGAATTAAAATCTAAAACAGGAATGAGAATCCTTACTTTATGTCCAAAGCAAAACATGTACAGCTTCACTCTCCTCCTTCACTCCTTCACTCTCCTCCTCACTCCTCACAGCTGTTGCCCTAGCAACAAGGAGATCCACTCTAGGGTTTCCTAGAGCTTCCAGCTGGCCCCTTAAATAGTTGCTCTCCATCAGGGGCCAATTTGTTGGTTCATCTTTAGGTGGCAACAGGTCAAGCAGGTGGCAGAGGGGCCAGGGGTGGCCATAGCAGACCATATTTGATCAAATGACTTTTTCATGCAAGAGAGAAATGAGAACGTTTATGCATGTTTTTGACTTTATTCTCTTAACTAAACCCTCTGACAGGCACACCTTGCCTCCAGATCCTCACACCACTGTTTTACCACTTGTTCCAATCCATGCTTGATTGGTGGACCAACAGCCTGATTGATTGATTAAATAAATAACGTAGCTTTGAAAGGACAGGAAAGTAGGCAACTGGATGGTGTGTGATTTGGTGACTCTCTGATGAGTCACCTTGATGCTGTAAATTGTGATGATATACAAAAGAAAAAATAAACAGTTCGTTGTTGGGTTTTTTTAAAAAAATGACAGATTTGTTGTTTTCTCACATATTTCAAGAAACCCAATCCATAAGTTCTTAGAAGTAAGTCCCATTGACGGCATGGGGCTTCCTCCATAGTAAGCATGCATAGGATTGCAACCTTGAACATTTGCCTCCCAAAGGCGTCTGGTGGGCCACTGTGAGATACAGAAGGATGGACTAGATAGGCCCTTGGCCTGATCCAGTGGGGCTTATGTTCTGAACATTTACCACAATGAATCTGTATGTTTTTGGTATGTGTGCTGCTTCCCACTATGTGGAGATGTGCCCATACGTACTTGGCACTTTATGTACTTGGCACTCTGCATTTTAGTTGTTTCAGGAAGTGTAAAGTAGCAACTTTGTGTAGCCCTCTCGCATCTGAATCTCCAGGCATTATGGATTGGACTTGATGTGACATCCTTGCCCTACAGATCGGTGGCTCCTGCTGCTTTAGGCTTCAGTTCCAGTGAACTGCACCAATCGATTTCAGTGATCTGCTCCTGAGAACCCAGTTTCAGGGCTTCTGCACCAACCCTCCAATCTTCTTTTTAAAAGCATCTAAGAGTTCACAGACGTGGTGGCACAGCGGGTTAAACCGCTGCTGCTGGGCTTTCCGACCGCAAGGTTGGGAGTTCAAGACTGCGTGATGGAGTGAGCTCCCGTTGCTTGTCCCAGCTCCTGACAACCTAGCAGTTCGAAAGCACCTAAATGCAAATAGATAAATAGGGACCACTTTGGTGGGAAGGTAACGGCATTCCGTGTGCTACGGCGTAGAGTCATGCCGGCCACAGGACCACGGAAGCTTGTCCTTCGACAAAACACCGGCTCTACAGGCTTTGAAACGGAGATGAGCACCACCCCCTACAATTGGTCACGACTAGACCATTCAGTCATGGGGAAACCTTTACCTTTAAGAGTTCCCCACATCCCTCTCTCCTCCATTCCCCCTTTCTTTCACATCTCTCTCATATTTTGTGCTCCTTTTTTCATATCGCCAGAACTCACGATAATCCCTGATGAAAGCTGATCACATTTGTTTGAAAGTGCGAGCTTTGACAGACATTATCGTCGTGGTGAAATAAAGAGGGCAAACCCCATTCCCCACAAGAATTGAAAGAGGGCAATCCACATAAGTCATCTTCTAAAACCCCTCTGGCTTGTCATTCTTTAGTACTGTGGCTTTGGTTTTGAGCTATGGGTTGCAGACTAATGCTCTTTTGTGAAAAGAAAAATTGAAGTTCTCTAGATCTGCGCAATAGGGCTCCTTCCTCTTGCCTGTTTCAACCCTGCCTGAATAGCATAAACCACAATCCAATTGTCCAGCATTGCTCTTTGCCCGCAAAACAGAGTAAGTAGAATAATCCAGCAGGTTTAAAGGGAATCAGAAAATTGAACCACTGTTTTATCTTTTGTCATCCATTATTTTTTCCTGCCAACTCAAAAACTTGACCATTAGATTCTGTACATTGGTGAAATTAATATGTCGTGTTACACTTCAGCTCTGAAAATACACATTTGTATCCTGCTCACTGCAATCACTGTAACTGACACCTCTTCCCAAGTCTTTCCAGTGATAATACTCAGCATTTATGTGTACTTTGAAGGTTTCAAAGAGCCTCACACACTTCATCTCTGTAATCCTTACAATAACACTGCAAGATAAGTCAGTATTATTACCCTCATTTCTAGATTCAGGGGAGGAAGGAAGCTGAGGTTGAAAGACCAAGGGAACATTTTTTTCTGCCAGGGATTCCTGGTTCACAGCTCATACTCTGAGAGCCCAGTCCTAGTGGGCTGTAACACTGGTGGAATGAGCCCTCCGCCAATGCTTAACTGCCTTATGACTCTGTCAAATGTTATGGCCAAAGACCCAGAGTAAACGAAAATACAACTGTGATGTCATTTCCTGTTGTGACATCACTTCCAGGGCAACATTTTGCCCTCTGCACTGGGCTACACTTTCATTAGCTACACCCCCGTCCCTAGATAAGGCAGCATTAGTTCCCTTATGCAGAGGAGACTTCCAGGACTGCCCCCAGTTCTTTGCAGGCTGTAGCATGAGCAGAGAGGTGTATAATACTTTGCTTTCCCCATCAATTAATTTTCTGATCGGGGTTGCCCTTCAAAAGCTCCTTTGGCACATATGGGGGACAACAGACGGCGACTTGATTGCTCATTCGGAACCAAGCCATAGCAAAATATAACGAGGGGCTCTGCATTTCTCTTCTCCCCATTTACGAGAATTAAGTATGTTCTCAAACTTATGTTCTTACATTATGTTCTCAAGCTTCTTCCTACTTCGTATATGTCTGATCCACCAGGTGGCAGTATGATACTGGCAATCGTTCATGCCCACTTTACAGAGGGGTAAAATGAGCGCAGCCAACTTGAGGAAGGCCAGAGCTGAGTTGAAGGGAGACTTTTATGTCTGCAAGAGATGACAAATTGTTCTACAGGGGCTCAGCACCAGAGACGTCATGAACATCCAGGGGAGTGCTTGACATAATGAATGCGCCTGTTTCAATGTGTGCAAGCAGAATGCAGGCGAGCCCAGGCCTCTTTGCAAAGGCGTGAACTTTTGCACACGATTGAATGACCTCTTGCAAAGGCTTGGGGTGTAAAGTCCCCACTGCCACCTCCCCATTCCCTGTCCCCAAGGCCAAGTGCTTAGAGGGTAGGGATGGCAGTGATGATGGGTTCTTCCAGGGCCCTGATGGCATCTTTCCCTAATGGGGACTGCACTAGCACTACTAGTCCCTTGTGGGAAACTGAGGCTAGCTGCATCATCTTTGCCTGGGAGAGGGCTGCCAGGAGTCCTCCTGAATTTGTCTTCCAATGGGTATTCTTGGAATGGAACTACCAGTTCTCACCAGGAAAGGATGCTGTTGGGCCTCTGAATGTGTCTGCTACCACCTTCCTCACCCCCCCCCCTTGGCTTGGTCAGCCCTTGGCTTGGGGCAAAGGGGAACTGGAAGGAGGCAAAGCCCTCAGCCTTCCACTGGAGCTCTTTGACTGCTCGCCAAAGGCTCAAACTGCTGTGAAGTTTTCAGCTTTAGTAACTGCTCAAAAACCACTGCTCGAAAGGCTAAGGGTCCATGAGGCTTGCAGCCCGCTGTGTGCACTGAAAAAAAAAAGCCATTTGGATGCGGGGCAGTACTTTCTGGACTGTGCTGCACATTCCATACAATCTCAGAAATTTGTGCCAGGCAGCTGCTTCCACCCAGACTTCGGGGCGCAGAGCCTGATAAGGTGATGGGCAGCAGAAGTGGCTGCCCAGCGTGGATTTCTGAGAAGATCAGATGGAAAACTGGAATGCTCCAGTACGGAGCAGAAAGTACCACACCCAGATGGCTTTTTCGACACTCAGCACTCCGCAGTTTGGAGACCACTGAGCGAAAACACCGGAGAGTAGGAGACACAAAAGTTGGCCATCATTGGGGAAGGAGGGCAGCGTTTGACACGACACCTTTGATACCTCCAAATGAAAAATATCCTTTGCTCTCTCTTCAGTTTGGTAATAGCTGGCTGGCTGACAAAAGTATATTTTTCTTTCCATACTATGAGAGAGGTGTAAATTGCATCTTTATATGGTGCTCTTACGCTCAATCTCTGTGTATGAGACATAAGAATCATACATAACATTCATGGGGTTAGATTTTATGTTGTGTGACTTAAATTCCAGAGGATGTTCTATGTTTACAAGGGCGCAATCCTAACCCACTTTCCAGCACTGACCTAGCTGTGCCAATGGGGCATGTGCTGCATCCTGCAGTGGAGTAGTAGTCAAGGAGGCCTCCTGAGGGTGAGGGAATGTTTGTTCCCTTATCTTGGAGCTGCATTGCCCTTACCCCAGTGCTGGAAAGTGCCCTAAGACAT
Source organism: Lerista edwardsae (assembly GCA_029204185.1). Taxonomy (NCBI): domain Eukaryota; kingdom Metazoa; phylum Chordata; class Lepidosauria; order Squamata; family Scincidae; genus Lerista; species Lerista edwardsae. The sequence goes on along the minus strand of JAJKFI010000066.1, from coordinate 1,611,666 downwards.
ATAATATATTTAGCTTGAGAATAAAAAAGAAAAGAAAAAGGGCAAAAGCCCATTCATCTCTTGGCTACTTGGAGGCATTTTCACAGAATGCGTCTTTCATGCACATCTGTTGTGATTACAGAGGCATCAACCAGAAGAAATAATCAACTAGAAAAATGCAAGATGATGTAAAACTAAACAGCCTTGCTGGGGAAGCCACTTAATTGTTTTTCTGGTCTGTAAATCATCAATTCCGTCTTTTTTGTGTGGGCGTTGTCTATAAAATTTTGGCTGTGGGCTTTTGTTATACAAGGGCAACTAATTTTTATAGCAGACCCATAAATATTAATTAACATGCTGCAATAATGGCTTGATACCCTGCTGGAAAAATGCTGCAAATGCAGAGCCTATATATAAACAGTTTGTAATCATATACATTTATACACACACACACACACACACACACACACTAAAACTGAGTGTTGGGAGAGTTCGAATAAATAAAAGGAAATATTTTTTTTTACCCAGTGGGTAATTAATCTGTGAAACTCCTTGCCTCAGGAGGTGGTGATGGCATCAGGCTGGGGTGTCTTTAAAAGGGGATTGAATATTGTAGGCTATAAGCCATGATGGGTGGTGCAACCTCCTTACATTAGAGGTAGGCTACTTCAGAATGCCAGATGCAAGGGAGTGGCAACAGGATGCAGGCATCTTGTTGTCTTGTATGCTTCCTGAGGCATCTGGTGGACCACTGTGAGATCCAGGAAACTGGACTAGGCGGGCCTATGGCCTGATCCAGCAGGGCTCTTCTTATGTTCTTATATAAATTTATTTCTTGATAGAACGCAAACTATATATATAAAGTTTATATAAATAAAATATATAGATACCCAGCTCTAGTTCGACACACAGCTTCATGCTAGCTGTCTTTCAATGGTAGAGGGACATGGTGGCGCAGCGAGTTAATCCGCTGTTGCTGGGCTTTTGACCGCAAGGTTGGGAGTTCAAGACTGCACGACAGAGTGAGCTCCCATTGCTTGTCCCAGCTCCTGCCAACCTAGCAGTTCAAAAGCACCTAAATGCAAATAGATAAATAGGGACCACTTCGGTGGGAAGTGAACGGCGTTCCGTGCGCTACGGCGTAGAGTCATGCCAGCCACATGACCACGGAAGCTTGTCCTCGGACAAAAACGCCGGCTCTACAGGCTTTGAAATGGAGATGAGCACCGCCCCCTACAGTTGGTCACGACTAGACCATTCAGTCGTGGGGAAACCTTTACCTTTAGAGGTGGTTACCAAGTAGTCTCCAGGACAAAGCAGGGTATGGGGTTGCCTGCTTTGGACAAATTACATGACATTGTTTTGTCATTTTCAGAAAAGTCCTCTCAAAAACATATCAACAATTGGGAAACCTAACTCAAAACAAAGGAACTTCAACACATCACTGGAGATGACTGGAAATGAAACCTGTAAATGATTGTAGCCAGAATCCCTTCCCCAGATTAGATATGCCACCCATATGAGATTCTGTGAGTCCCTGTACAGTATATGTGAGCTTGTCTAGGCCAGTGTTTTTCAACCCTTGGGGTCGGGACCCTAATAGGGTTGCAAATCCTCAGTTGTGGGGTTGCAGCACCTAAGGGGAATGAAAAAGGTTGAAGATTACTGACTAGAGCACCACCAGGTGAAAGGGGAGGTATCAGGTGTACCCCTGCAGGTACCAGAAGATGGTGCCCCAGTATTGCTCAGGTTCTTAGCAATTGTGCTAAAATAGTTTTTACTAGTACCAAGCTTCTGCATAAATTTTTCTGCTCTCTCTAACAGGAATATTTGGCTACCGTGGACAGAGCTGGGAGGGTGTCATGGGGATTAGAAGTGGGCAGCAATGGGAAGTGGGTGGGCAGGTAGGGTCCCAGGAGGGCAGCGAGATTGACAGTGGGTCCCCAGCAGCAGTGTCATCCTGGCGGAATGGCCCGGTACGCCGTTCCGCTAGTTCCGCGGATGGGCCCGGGCCGCGCCGCCTCTCCTGAGAATGGGCGAGCTGCTCCTGGGCCCGCCTGCCCTCCTGCGCGTCCAAATCGCTCTGAAATGGAGCAATTTGAGGCGCAGGGAGGCGTGGCTGGCCTCCACCATAGGGGCGGAGGGCTGCCAATCATCCGGGCATTCCAGTTCCTGGCGTGCCCGGATGACGTCTCTGGTCCCCAGTGTCATACTTCATTGGGATCATGATACAGAAAGATTGAAGACCACTGGTCTTCTTATCCCTCTGGATCTTCTTCTCAACCTCTCCTCTGCCATCTTCTGAACTGTCCTTTCACTAGCATTTTATTCTCTCAGCCCATCCCGTCTGGTAGGACTGCCCAAGTGGATTGACATCAGTTGACAATGCCACTTTGTATTTGAATCATCAACATGTATCACCATGGAACTAGACCAATAAATATGCTCAGGTGAAGACAGAAGCTCTGGCTGTCAATGTCATGTCATGTCAGGCTATGTGATTGTAGGGACTCGGGTGAGCTTAACAATCTCTGGAAGATGGATTTGGGGGGTAGCAGCAGAAGTCATCTTTATAATTTCTGTGGTGACCTCCTTCTTCTCATCTCCTGGCTGCTGATGAGTGACATAACTGACCCTGGGTGCACTATGACCCCCATGACCGAACATGGATTTTCTCACCCATGGATTTTCTTGAGTAGACTTTCGAGTGGGCTTGATACCTCTAGGTCATATTTTCCAATATGTTGAATCTGAAGAGCTTATTGTAATACTGGACTGCTACACCCAGGGCAACCAAAGCACAACACATTTAAGGACGTTTTAAATGGACAATTTTTCTACCGATGTTATTGGTATCCTGATTTTGGCTTGGTCCTCTCTCAGACCTAGCGAGTGCCTGTCGCTTCCTTTACAACTTGTCTCGGCCCCAGAGGAAAAAAAGGCACTGGACTCTATTAAAATTTCTCTTTTTTGTAACAGCGTTGTTTGTTATCTTGGAATGTGGACCCTGCGCTGGAGCGTGTAATTACAACACCATGTCCTGTGTTAAAAAGAACTCAGACACTAAATTGTCCATGTCAGCACCTGAATTTGACCATGAAATATAGCGCAGAGGGACCAAGCACACAGGCTGGGAGAAGGTGATGGCTAAATGTGCATTCAGGTGCGCTGGGCAATTCCAGTCTGCTCAATCCATTCCTCCCGTCCCATTGTGACCGTTTAATATTATTACCTGCCTTTTGCCCTTGAAATTTGCTTCCACCTCACTTTCCATGTGATGCGCTTGAGGGGTAAGGGTCAAGGCTAGGAAAAAGTGCAATAAAACATGACTTATTTTACATGGGTGATCAGAGTCCTATTAAGTTGCAAAGAAGTTTTTTAGCAATGTCAATTTTCTGGATCATTTTTCCTACAAACATCGCATGAAAGCTCTGCTGGTTTTAATGCTTCAGAGGCAAACGGCCGAAGAACTCCTGGAACGTAACGTAAAAACCATGAAGCAACCAGGTTTGAAGATGACATGGGATAGTAAAATCTTAAGCAGAACACGATGAGCTCCCAAACTAGCTCTCCAAACCAGGTGATACAACTTAGGTGACAGAACAAACTGGGCAACTTAAGCAACAGAATGGCAGGTGAAATTAACTGGAAAGTAGGGTTGCCATAATCATCATTCCAAATCATCTGATTCTATCTATCCAATTTACTGTACTTTTCTTTGAGGGGGGGGGGAGAGGAACCATGACTGGCAACCGGATACAGAAACCCTCATGTAAGCTGCTATTGAACTGGATTGAGCTTTGAATACTCTAGAACAGTGGTCCCAAAATGTAAGTCCCACCTATGGGTTGCGAGCCAATTTCAGGTGGGCTGCAAGGCACCTTGAGCAGCCAAATTGAAAATATGGGAAGGTGGGATGCTGGAAAGGGGTAGGGTTGTGTGGTTGTTTTGCTTGTGTCCAAGTTGTAAATAGGCTTTTTTTTCTTTCTGATTCGCTTTGCTGTTGGAAAATGGCTGAGAAATAACCCAACTTATTGCTGCATTCTCAGGAAAGCAGCAGGCTCCGGTATCACAATGGCTGCACTTCCGGTCATGACATTACGGGCGCAATCCAACCCAGTGCCGGAATGGCAAGGCCGGCTGGCCAGCGCCATATCCGATGCTGGGATGGGGGAAGGCTGGAGCCTCCCACGGCAAGGGAGCATGCACTCCCTTACTGTAGGGGAGGCTCCAACCTCCCCTATGTGCTCCTTGGATCTGTGCCTGCTAAAGAGCAGGCGCAGATCCAAGGAGACTGTGCAGCCCAAATCAGGGCCGCACGGCCTCGTTGACGGGCTTAGGAAGTGGCCATACAGCCACCTCCCAAGCCCGCCCAGGTCCCGCCCAAGTCCCACCTCCCACCTCCCACCTCCCACCAATCCCCATTCCAATACAGGACGAAGAATCCCTTGCGCTGACTGTCTTCAGTCGGCGCAAGGAAGGCTCACCGTCAGTGCTCTGAAGCCGACGCTGCGAGCAGCGTCAGCTTCAGAGTGTTAGTGCTGATGTGGGGGTGCTGCTTGGCACCCGCACACCAGCACTCCACACCTTGCGTTGACATGATGATGTTGCGTCAACGCAAGGGGCATGCTAGGATTGCGCTGCCCTTCTGGTAGGTCCCGTACAGATAGTCATTCTAAAAAGTGAGTCCTGGTGCTAAAAGGTTTGAGAACCACTGCTCTAGAATATGAGAAAACGATCATAGACAATATTAGACCTGATCATCTACCTAATGGTGACCAAGATACATATTGCAAAAAGCATGAAAATGTAGGCATGCCCCAGGGATTTGGGGATGGCACGTGCAAACATGGGAAGTATTAATAATGGGTAAGATTCTCAAACAACTAAGGGCCCAATCCTAACCAACTTTCTAGTACTGATACAGCTGCAACACAGCCCCTTCATAAGAGAACATTCCCTTACCTTGAGGAGGCTTCAGTGACTGCCCTTCCATCTCAAATTTCAGCACACACCCCATTGGCATGACTGCATCAGTCACGCGCGCACACACACATGCAGAGAGAGAGAGAGAGAGAGAGAGAGAGAGAGAGAGAGAGAGAGAGATATCCTTTCTGACATTCAGAGACTATTTAAAATCCATGTGGAAGAAACTGGTAAGGCGTAGACCAGGGATGTCTACGTAAGACCCAGGGGCCAGATGTGGCCCAAGGAAGCTCTTTATTTGGCCCTTGGGCTCTCCCAGCATCACCATCAGCTGTTCTCAGCTGCTGAGCTGTCCTCACGGCTGAAAGGGCTGCTCACATGATAATTGGGCACTCCCATATCTTGAAAATATTATGATGTGCTTATTTTCTCTTCTGTCATTTACAGCTGTCTGTCATGAGTTCCTAATTGAGAAAAAAAGTGTTTATTTCTGGTCATGACCTGATTAATGACATTACTTCCTGGCCTTATGACATCACTTCTGGCTCTCAGCAGGCATCGTGAATGCTATTTGGCCCGCTGTATGAAATGAGTTTGACACCCTTGGCTTAGACCTTATTTTTGTATATCCATCATTACAATTTTCTTCACAATGATTAATGGTGCCAACCTAGGCATGTCTGCTCAGAAATAAGTTATGTGAGGCTTCTGCTCAGACCAATGCATATAGCAGTGGTAATCAAACTTTTTAGTTCGGGACCCGCTTTTTAGAATGGCACTCGTGTCAGGACCCACCGGAAGTGATGTCATTAAAACTCATTTACTACCATCTGTTATTTTTACTACCAATTAATTCCAATTAATGTTTTAGAGATTTTTAAAAAGTGGCTCCACCAAATTACCTGAAACCTGCACTGTATACAGTGTAAGGATAGACCTTTTTAGAGGTACAGTTGTTTTGACTGTCCACCCATGTCATCATGTAAGAAACAGGGGCAGAATTTGGTTTTTTTTGTTTTGTTTTATGGGGTGCTGTTTCTGAATCTGACTGGGGCCCCACAAATCTGAAATGAAAGTTGCCATTTTGGCTTCCTGTGTTAGGGCAGGGGCTAACCTTTCTCACTGAGTCAACTTTAAAGCTTTCAGGTACAATTAGCACCTGTAATAATTTTTTTAATAATTGGTAGCCAAAATCACTAATGGTAGGGCACGCGCGTACTTCCATTCAAACTATAGGCTATTCCATTCAAACTATTCAAACTTTGTAGGGTTTATTTATCTTTTTACTTTGGGGGACAAGTGCAAGAACACAGAATAAGATTCAAATAATATTCCTCCAAATCAGCACCTGGGCACAGTCCAATGGTCATTTTCATAGTGAGGTGAGTTTTTTCACATAGTGATGTGATTTTGCTTCACATAGGAATCATCCTTCCATAGTGATTTTGCTTCACATAGGAATCCTTCCAGCAACTAAAGGGTTATATCTTGAAAGGTTATTTCTTGCCTGTAGCTGCTAGAGCAGACAAATCAATGAGAAAGATAATTTTTTTTCTCCACAGCTTGTTCTAGGGCTAGGGTGGGAGGGAACCTCTAAAGGTGAAAGGTTCGCCTTGTATCAGTATATGGGAAGCTGCAAGCTGCAGAAGCCAACTCTGAAAAAATAGGTTTTTTTTCCAACATGTTTATAAGCAGAGAGGGGTCAAGGAAAGTCCAGGAGACTTCTTGTCTCCAGCTCATTAGCTGGAGTGCAAAACAGATAGCAGAACCCTGCAAAAAGAGCTAATTAGTCAGATTACAGCAGTCAAAGCTATGCCAAATATTCACTTTTGCAAGAATGAACTTCTTACTCCATGATTGGTACTCTAGGGCCCCCTTCTGGAAATTCCTGAAGTAAGCAAGCTGTGTGCTCACTGAAAAATGAATTTTTTAAAGATTTTCAGCAGGTAAAGGTAGTTTTTTTTCAACACTTCCATAGAAATTGATACACAGCACCATGGATAGCGGGCCAGATTTGCACAGTACACATTAAACATCCAGTACCATTGGTAGCCAAAATCACCAATTTCAGTTCAGGTATATGGGAATACTTTGACATGGTTCCAAAAACATAATTGCCCTGAGAAGGGCGGTGGCTGTACATGTTTCAAAAGGCAAAAGACTTTTGCGCAAAAATACCCATGGTAGCAAATAACCTGGAAGTGATGTTTTGGCAGGAAAATCAAGCAGGAAGTGCTGTCATTGTAACATCATAAAATGACACTCCTGAAATGTAAATTGGCATTCTTGGGCTGCAGCAACTGTACAACCATGAAATATCCCTGACAGAAAGCAAGATGAGGACAAAATATTATGTAAGAGCACTGAACTAAAAACAATTTTTTTAAAAAAAGCCCCTTAGTTGAACACTCAAACTGTTAACACTCACAAAAGGAATATAACAAGGGTAAGGTCTGCAGTTTCCAAGATGGCTGCTCCCAGATTTCCACAACCCACCTGACATTGGGTTGTGTGCAGTGGTGGGATTGAGGGGGAACGCGGGGGAACTCAGTTCCACTAGTTAAAATTAGGGCTGACTCCGCCCACTTCACTGTCCCTCCTCCCAGCTCCCAATTCCTCTGCAAAGAGCTTTTCTTCTTAGTTGGCCGGCACTCAGAGGGTTAAAAGGAGCAATTCCTAGGGGGGCGAAGGCAGTGATGTCATTCAGGGGGAACGGACCAGAACGGGCGTTCCGGATCCTAACAGGCTCCGTGGCTGGTTCCGGGTTCCCGACAAGTGCCAATCAAAAGTGAGTTCCTGTTCCTAAATCATTTAGATCCCACTACTGGTTGTGTGACCCACCAAGTGGGTCCCAATCCACAGTTTGAATAATACTGGCATATAGGATTGCAGCCTTCATTGCATCATCCTTTCATTGTAGCAAGTTACAATAAATAAATGCCTTTTAAGGAGAGAACTGGTTTGATTTGAATTGACTTTCCTGATGTGTTCTTTTATTTCCATTTACTGTTTTATGATCTGATATACATAAAAAGTTGCAAGGTGTGTGTGTGTGTGTGTGTGTGTGTGTGTGTGTGTGTTTAAAAGACGTCGTGAACTATGCATTTGGAAGCACACTTAAAAATTTATCCCATTGCAAGCAAGAATATAGCTAGATACTAGCTCCACTTGGATCCATATTCTAACATGCATTCTTGTGCCCTTCTGATTTTTCCCAGGGTTCCTAAGGATATCCAGAACAATTTAGAGTTTGACGATATCAAAGAAAAGATGAAATATACAAGCAGAAAATTCAATGAGAATACAGGGTCAGATTTCACACACCCTTACGTAAGTGTAAGTAGGGCACATGAGAACAAAAACAAAGCAAAAAAACCCACCTCTTCCTTTCTATGTTGTAGCTGACTAGTAGGAAGAATGTGTTGGGAGTCAGTAGAAAGCGCGTGACTCTGCCAGAGTGACCGTGAAAATGGAATTATTTTACATGAGTAATCAGAGCAAGCAAATATTGAATGATATAATTATTATATGCAAAAAGGGATTGTGAGGAAGAATAGTGAAATAAAAGAGAAAGTAGCACAATTCAATTGCATACATCTGCACAATTCAGGACACAATCCTAAAGTGAGTTAGGCCGGCATAAGCTAAGCCAGCAAAGTTGAGCCAGCACAAGGGACACTGTAAAGTATGTTTGAACCACTCTCGGAGTCAAAGAGGCCAGCACACAGACTTGAGCCATCCTTCCTGACTCCGAGAGTGGTCCAAACATGCTTTATGGTGGCCCTTGTGCCAGCCAGACTTTGCTGGCTTAGTTTATGCTGGCCTGACTCCAGTTTAGGATTGTGCCCTCAATTGCATACACCAGGCAGGGTGGGCATCTGGGAAGAACCTCCCCTCCCAGGAATACTTAGAACCTAGTAGCCCTTATTTAAAATTAAGGGTGCAATCCTAACCTGGAGTTAGGCTGGCACAAGGGCCATACAAAGCATGTTTGGACTACTCTTTGACAGTGCAATCCTATGCATGTCTACTCAGAAGTAAGTTTCATTGTGTTCAATGTGGCTTACTCCCGGGAAAGAACGTATAGGATTGCAGCCTAATTCAGGGAGGATGGCGCATGTCAGTGCACTGGCCTCTCTGACTCCGAGTGTGGTCCAAACATACTTTCCCATGTCCCTTGTGCTGACCAAACTTAACTGGCCTAACTGTGCCGGCCTAACTCCAGGTTTGGATTGCACCCTAAATCACAGTAGTGAATCAAATTAGTAGTGAAAAGCACCCAGAGATCTCCGCAGAGTAAGGGAGCATTGGTTTCCTGATCCCATGCAGAGTTCCAGTGGGGGGCAGAACCAAGACCTGTGTCAGGCTCTGAGGCTCAGGGGGGTAGGATTCAGCTGTAGCCTCTGCTGCTGTCCAACCCCCCTCACAGGCCTGATCAACCTATGGTTCTGATCTCTCATAGCCCAGTTTTGCTCTCTCTTCCACACACACCCATCCAGAAAACACCACCTTGGCACTCGGTCGGGAGATTACTGTGTGCTGTTCCTGCTGTTCCCACTGCTACTTCCACTGGAGAGGAGGCTCAGCGCTGTGTGACATGAGCCTCCCTGCCAACACCGCTCATATGGTGGCTGCTGCAACATACCATACAGCAGGTTTGTGACAGCCATTGCTTAGGCAGCGCTTGAACAAGCAGCACTCTCGGTTTTGCCCCCCACTGGAACTCTGCATGGGATCAGGAAACTACTGCTCCCTTACTCGGGGGAGATCTCTGGGTGCTTTTCACTACTAATTTGATCGGGCTGTAAGGATCAGGCTGTAAGGGACCTTACAGAAGCAGTTTACTGGTACCCAGTGGAACTTGATCTACCAGTTCTTGATCTACTAGCTAAAGCAAATAGTTATCTTAATATTAACATCAGAGATTACATTTGGTCTTGGATACAAGGCCACTTAGCTTGACTTTTCCAATGCAAAATAAAATAGTTCAGCCAGAATAAAGTAGTCAAATGCCAAATAATAAGCACTGTGGTTTTTGTAAAGGAAGAAGTAACATCTCCCAAATCTGCTGATAAATCTTTTACGGAGTGCTAGTCAATAAAGTGTACATAAATCTTCAAGAATTTTGGGTGAGATTGTTACCAAAACTATGTAAGAACTGATTCTTACGTAACTTTTTGTAATCATGGCCCACACAGTACTATTAAGTAACAGAAGAAATGCCACGTTGGCTATTAGCTTTACAGCGCAGTCCTAAGATCGCACTGAGCCCGCGCAGACTCCTGTGGGTTGCAAATTATCGTAAAGCACATTTGCACCGACTCAGGAGTGGGCTGAGCTGGCACAAGGATGTGCGCAGTCCAGCCTGTACCAGATCTCATCCCTGCGCCGGCCAAAGAAGGTAGGTTTGCACCGGGCAGTGCCTGGAGTGGGAGGACGGCGGGATGGTGTTCTGGAGTGGGGAGGGGGTGCTTCTGGGTGGGGGAGAGTGGACTGGGGTAGGATTGGTCCAGAAGGGGTCACAGTCAGCGATGGCAGTGCATGCCATATTGTAACCCCTTGCACAGGCTGCTTGGATTTGCACCAGTTAAATAACTGGCATAGATCCGAGTAGCCGCGTACAGCAGGTTGGGTTTGACACGGGGTAAGAGGAAAAAAAATTCCATTACCCTGAGATGACCTCCAGCCTGCTCCTAACCTGTGTAGAATACAGCTCAGGTAGGGCAGGCCTTAGGAGCTTTGGGATCCAATGCAAAACATCCAATGCATTTTTGTGGGGGATCGTACCCCCATAGGGGCCCCCTTTCTTCCAAAGATGAGTAGCAGTGGTGAGACACCTGGCAGTGGCATCATCTGCTACTGCTTCCTGGAGAGCCAATTTCAAGCCCAGGGGCAGGCGGGAGGCAGGACCGACCACGGCAATGCTCTGCTCGCCGCACTCTCCTCACCATGACTCAGCACAGAAGATTCCATTCCAGAGTGTCGGCTTCACAGGGAGGTGCCAGCTGTGGACACCGTTTGCTGCTCCAGTGGGGGGGGGCTTCTCCCAATTTGGTCAAATTGCCCTAAAGCTGGACCTGGGTGCAGGCCATGTGACCTGCCTGTTCCTGCGCAGGTTAGGACTGGGCTGCCCAATAAAAGACAGGAAACAAAAATGGTAATAAATGGACAATTCTCACAAGAGGAAAACAACGGGGTACCTTGAAGTTCTATACTAGATCTACACTGGCTGCTTCCATCATTTTGCAGTAGCTGATGTGTTTATCCAAAAATATTTTGGAAGACGATACGGGTTGGGAGGACGTGGATTCATTCTGCTTAATGGACTCTTCGTTAGTGGAGGTTCCTACCAGCTTTTGATGAACGTAACAGGTTTCTTTGACTCAAAAGGTCATTCTTTTGTGTGTCCTACTGCTCCATTTTCAAGGAAGCCAACATTTTCAGCCCTGTCTCCCCCAAACAATTTTAGGAAGAAGAGGGCTCTTTTCACAAGGTAGGAAAGTGTCATGAAAAGGGGGCTCCATTTTGGCTCAGCCCTAATTATTATGGAATCAACCAATCAACAATCAACATTATTTATATACCGCTTTTCAACACAAAGTTCACAAAGTGGTTTACAGGCTGATGATGATGATGATGATGATGATGATGATGATGATGATGAATAATGTTGTGACTGCTTAAAAAGCCTATTTAAAACCCTTTAATTCTAAGAACTTGAGAAGTGAATCATGCTGGTTTTGACAACACTAATTTCCAATGGGCAAGCCATCCAGAGACAAACTTAAGCCAGCACAGGTCCTCTGTGCTGGCCTCTGACTGTTGCAAATATGCTGTAAGGAGTTGGGGAGATTGGGCAAATCAGGGCAGAGGCCCACACCAGCTCTCGAAGGCCAAATCTGAGCCATATGTAGGTACGTTTGGAATGGCTTAAGAGGCTGGTGCAGGGGACAGAAGTGGGTGGTAGGAGGGCGGAATGGAGGCGGGGAGGGGGTGTTTTAGGTGGGGGAAGGGCATCCCAGTAAGCAGATAGGGCCTGAGAGGGGAGGTGGGTCGGGCCACAGCAGCGCTGGCTGAATCTCAACCACTGTCCCTGGCCCAAGCAGAGTTGCACAGGCCACTTGGATTTGCACTCACAAAATAGCAGGCACAGATACGAATAGCCCCATAGGGGTGGCTAGAGTAAGACACAGGATAAGGGGAAAAAATTCAAGTTGCCCTCCAGCTTACTCAAGTTGCCCTCCAGCTGGCATCTACCTTGCGCAACTTGGCAACTCAATCCAGCGGAAGACAGGATTGCACCTTAAGCGTTCTTAGAGTTCCGCTTATTTGGACTTCTTAAGCCAAAAGTGTCACTGCATCAAGAACTATGTTCTTCCTTCTCCCACCTGGTGCTTTGATTCTTTCTGAACCCTTGCTCATTTCTCCCAAGTGCCAGTGATTTACTTCATCTGAATTTCTCTGCTTGTCCCACAAGTTTCCCCACTGAGAAGTTTTGCTTTTGTCAAGGTTGTGCTCCGATCCCCTGTAAAATGACCTCTGGGACAGGAATTGCTGATCGTTTTCAATAATGACATGACTAACACAATTTAGCATTAAAACAATATGATACGGTACCTTTATTGGCATACAGACATACAAACAATAACAGTAAGCAATAAATGATGCAATAAAAAAATAAAATGTACCTTGTACATAGACCTTGAGTCCTGACCAACATTGACCAGGGATCAGAGGGTCCAAAAAGCAAAAGCCGCACAGTGGCAAAGGGGTCATCTTAACATAGTGTTCACCTAACTGCGTATGGTACCACTGAGTTCCTGGTAGTTCCCGTCTGCTGGTTAAATGGTGGTAGAGCTCTACGGCGTTGAATCACTTGTTTGATATAGGTTACTATTTGGATAGTAAGCAATTCATCAATTCCAGTCAGCAGATACTGTAGGATGACCTCATCAGAGTGTCCTGGAAAGGTTGAAAGAATCAGTGCTAGGTAAAACAGACGGATATCATTATATAGGCTACAATACAGAAGCATATGGGATAGGCACTCGACTTGTTGTAGCATGGACAAAGTCGGGCTTCGTACGGGACTGCACTTAATCTTCCTGCTAAAAGATTGGAAGGGGAAAACATGTTTATTAATTTAGCAAACTTTTTTTATTTTTTGCTGAGCCTTTAACTTCTGGAATTGCTCTCTTTCTCTTTGGTAACTTCAAGACTCTTCACACATGGATCATGCTTGTTTTTAGAAGTATCCGACGAAAGCTCCTTGTCTAGGGAGTTCTATTTATCCAATTGCCCTTTCATTCACATGTCAAGTCTTGCGCAGGGACTTCTGCACATGCTTTCCACTCTGCCTGATTTTAAGCTTAAGTCGAACTAGTTAATAGCAGTGTCAGACGTTATGTCCCTCCTGGGAACAGAGAGCAGAGCAGAGTCAAGAAGAAGAGAGGCATGTCGGGTGCATGGGGTGCATTCACCAGCACTGGGGTAATTTGTACAGTAATTGGCTTGAGTCCTATCAAAGCTCCCAGCAGTATGCAGGAATCTATCCTAGTGGCTTACAGTCTGGCTGTTAGCTTGCAAAATAAAGTGCCACTGGAAGTCACTTGGAAGTCTAATTGCAGAGCAGGCAGGCAAGGGTCAAAGGGAGCAGAGACCGCAGACATGGTCAAGGCAGGCTGCTGTGAGGTGCTAGATCAGGGAGACAATGATCAGAAGGCCATAAACAGACAGCAGAGGCAGGTCTGGGCTAGGCAGATGTCACTCAAAAGAGCCAAAGCCAGAAGGCTCAGTCAGGGCCAGAATAGGATCAAGTGCCAAAGCATGCACGGCAAGGCAAGTCAGGGCTCAGTCCTAACCTGGAATTAGGCCAGCAAAGTTTGGCCAGCACAAGGGCCACCGTAAAGTATGTTTGGACCACTCTCAGCGCAATCCTAGCGTGCCCTTGCGTTGAAGCGATGTCATTGCATCGACGCAAGGGGCGGTGTGCCGGCGTGCGGGCGCCAAGCAGCTCCCCCACGTCGGCACTGAAGCTCTGAAGCCGACGCTGCTTGAAACGTCTGCTTCAGAGCACCGACGGAGCACCTCCCTTGTGCCGACTGAAGACGGTCGGCGCAAGGGATTCTCTGTCCCGTTTCGGAATGGGGATTTGGGGGGAGGGGGGAGGGGGGACCTGGGCGGGCTTGGGAGGTGGCTGTACGGCCACTTCCTAAGCCCTTCAGCAAGGCCGCACGGCCCCGATTCAGGCCGCGCAGTCTCCTTGGATCTGCGTCCGCTCTTTAGCGGGCGCAGATCCGAGGAGCACATAGGGGAGGCTGGAGCCTCCCCTACGGTAAGGGAGCGCAAGCTCCCTTGCTGCTGGGAGGCTCCAGCCGGTCCTGAACAGCGTTGGATTTGGCACTGGCCTTGCTAATCCAGTGCTGTCCAGGATTGCACCCTCAGAGTCAGAGAGGTCAACACACAGACATGCAACCATCCTCCCTGATTCCAAGAGTGGTCTAAATATGCTTTACGGTGGCCCTTGTGCCGGCCAAACTTTGCTGGCCTAACTGTGCTGGCCTAACTCCAGGTTAGGATTGCACTCTCAGTCTATGACTCTCCCAGTGACTTCCAGGAACCTACCCCTGGAGCAAAGATACAGAGCCAGTAGGACTTTTTTTGACTATTCAGGTAATCAATAAAGAAAACGTGCAAGGTGAGGCACAGTCATCCAAAACATATGCAATCCAAACATGGATATGTAAAGCATAAAAATGCTAAACCAGTTGCCAAAACTTAAACAGCAAGTCAATAAAAGAGGAGCAGCTTCAAAGTCAACCACTATCAAAATGTCACTGCTTGTCAGCGAAAGGCGGTGATGTGGGGGGCCAAGTGAGCCTCTCTATGGAGTGAGTTCCGGAGCCAGAGGCTTCCTCCTGAATCTGAGCCAAACAATCATCTAACCTTAGTGGGACACCCAGGAGGTCCTCCCCTGCAGTTCAGAGGAGACAGAAGCTTAAGCAGCAGAAAAAGTTATGGGAGAATCATCCTGGTCTCAAGCTGCTTAGGGCTTTTGATGTGAAAAACAGACTTTTGAATTGAGTCTGGTCACTGTGTTCTTTTTTTTTTTTTTTAGAATATTGACTTCCTTTTCAGTATAAGGTGGCTCAGAAAAAAATGGAAATGGTACAATCATAATTTCAAACGCACAGAGCCAAATCCTCTGGCCAATTGCAGGATCCAGAAGGGGCTTCCCTTTGCTACTGCAGTTCCTGGGCAAGTTGCAAGTGGAGCAGAGCAGTGTGTTATTTTTGCATGGAGAAGGAAAGCAAGCTGGGTGCATTGGGGACCTTCCAGGAGCATGTACTTCTCTGGCCAAGGACAATATAGACCACGTCACCTCCGGGTGGTGCCATAGTCCTAATTGCAGGCTCTGATCAGCAATTGGGCCACCATATTTGGAGATCAGCTGTGATATCCCAATCCCTTTCAATGGCAGACCCCCGTAAAGCACATTTGAGTAGTTCAGATATGATGCCACCAGGGGCGGACCTAGTCAAAATGGCGCCCATGGCACCCAATGGAAGTGTGTCCCCAGGGGGCACGTGACATTGTGCCACCCCACCACCACCACCAGGTCTACCCATTGGAAGCAGCTGGGGAGCCCTGGTCTACCCATTGGTAGACCAACGCTCCGCAGGTCGGGAAAGCGTCCGAAGCCCAGACCTTCCCCCACCCATTCATAGCATGTTTAAAGTGCCAAGGCATCTTTAATCTTCATAACTTTTAAGGACATGGTGAGCTCAGCCTTAGTTTTTTTTGTAGTTGGTTCTTTACATTTGCTGATTTCAGTTTGATATCCCTATGTCTCCACTTTCAAAAATCTGAGTCAGTGTCTGAAAAAGCCACATGTGAGCAGAGACCATCATGCAATGCTTCTAATTTGCATGGGAGATTAGCATGTGCCCACCCCCCAATTATATAGGTGGCTGGTCTCAATGGGTAGACCTGGGCTCCGCAGAGCCCAGGTCTACCCGCAGTCATTTCTATTGGGTAGACCTGGGCTCCCTGTAGCCCAGGTCTACCCGCAGCTGGTCCCAATGGACCAGCCACACCCCCTAGATCCACCTCTGTGTGGGCGCAATGTTGTGGGGGGCACGCCCCCCAAGATGGCCCCAAGATGGCGCCCAGAGCTCGTGCCCCCCTAGCCCCCCTAGATCCACGACTGGATGCCACCAAGGCACGTGTCACCATAGCCAAACTCAATCTTTTGCAACTGGTGAATTTAGGTCAAAGTGCTCCGGTGTTGCAGGTTTTCTGGGCAGGGTAGGAGGGTGTACCAGGGCAAGGGGAGGGGTGGAGCAGGGGCAGGATCGATGGCAAGTCTTGCCACCAGTTCCTGACCTCCGTGGCCTTATACAGAGGGCCCAGCCTCTTCACCAGCTAAATAGCTGATGCAGAGGTGAGTAGACCACTTGCCTGCCCTGCGCCCTTACAGTGGGGGAAAGGAATGAGCATCCCCTCCCCCTGCAGAGCCTCCCACTCCTATTTGGTGGCCGTAAGATGCAGTGGTAGCCACGGGCAGTTGGGCAATTTAGGATTGGCTCCATTGGTTTGCTTGTAAATTTGCCTGCTGCATCCAGTCCATTATTGCCTCCAGGTAGCAGTTCAGAACATCAACCATTTCTTTAGTATATTCTTTCGTATATACTTTGGTCTCCAAACTTGCTTAATGTAAGAGCCACATACAATAAACTTCAGATGTTTGAGAGCCGCAATATTTAAGAAGCACTTAAATTCTTGTATATCTACTCATCATGGACATTGGATTTATGTGTTAATCTGGTGGACTCATGAGTTTATATCTGGTAAATAATTACAAAGCTTGAAAATGTCTTATTTACCCTTGTGATGCAAAAAGGAATAATTAAAATGTTAATTATTTTAATATTGTTTTTCAACTATCGTTTTTAATTCTCTAATATTGTAATTTTATTGTATTTTATTGTTGTAAGCCGCCTTGAGTGCGGGATATAAATTGAATTATTATTATTATTATTATTAATATTAATATTAATATTAATATTAATATTAATATAATAATATTATTATTATATTAAAATATTATTATTATTATTATTATTATTATTATTAATAATAATAATAATAATAATAATAATAATAATTCTGAAAGCCACACATTAGATGTCAAAGAGCAGCATATGGCTCATGAGCTGCAGCTGAGCCACCCTTGGTATATTATGAACATATTCTAATAATATGCTAATACTAATAATATAATCTAGTATATTATGGAGAGCTAGAGATGGGTGGGATTCACATATTGATGGCATCCAGCTCCAAAACTCCAAACAGTCTTCCAAAGTGGTTCACATAAGTGGCAAAGAGCATGAATAAAAAGACAGTGGAGCATCAAAGGCCAAGGTGGTAGGCTGGAACACCCCAGCACCAGCATCTGAAACTGCCCCTCCAAAAAGGGCTAGAACTGCTGCCAAACAATGCCAGGTCCTGGCCAAGAAGGTGGAGATATTATCTGTCATTTCAAAATGTGTTTAGGCTAAGGCAGGTTTTGATTGTCAAAACACAGTTGGAGGATTTAGAATCAAGGAAACATGGGATGCTTTGACACACTTACAGTCCAAGCCTATTTGGGCCTTCTGTTAACAGAACCCGTGCCCCATCAACAGAAGGCCTGGGCCATTGGTACTGCAGCAGCAGTCATGGTGTATGAAATGGAACTGCCAGCATGGATGTTTGGCAATGACATGCACACAACTGGAGCATCGAGCCACCACTGGGGCCAGTAAGTTGATGATGGGGGTGGGCCATGGTTGGGGATGGGGAGGATTGGGGTGGTGAGAAGAAGGATCAGGGCAGGGATCAAGGCCAGCCAGGAGCATGTGGTGGATATTGGTGGCAGCAGTGCCGCTGATATCCCATGCTTCCTTCCTGGCCTCAACACATCCCCTTGGGCTTAGCCAGGATTGCACAAGCTATAAGCCTGGTGTAGAAGCCCATTGGGGACCATGGCATTGCAGAGGAAGGGTCAAATCCTGTCCAATTTTCAAGCCCTGATGTAGCTGTCCCAGTGGTATGTGTGCTGCATTCTGTGGTGGTGGGGAAGTCACAGAGGCCTTCTCAAGGTAAGGGGACATTTGTCAGGGCTGCCTTGCAGCTGCAACAGCACCAGAAAGTTGGATAGGATTGGGCCCTAAGTACGTAAAAAAAATTGTGCCTCTCTGTCGCATCATGGTCCCAGTGTTGCTGCGCACTATGGGCCAGCAGACAATAGGATTGGGCAATTAAGGAGGAAACTTGATAGATGTTTTTATAATTATGCCTGGCATAGATAAGGTTGACAGCGATGCCTCATTTTTCTATTGCCTCATAATACTAGGATTCACCATCACCAAAGGAAACTGATAAGCTGTAAATTCAGAATAAACAAATGTATGACTCAACATAGAATCAAGTTACTGCTATGAGATCTGGTGGCTTAGACAACTTTAAAAGTGGATTAGACAAATTCATGCATAATAAATTTATCACTGCCTATTAGTAAGGGTAGTTTTTTTTGGTGGTCAACACAAAAAGTTAAATAATGAGAATTTCTACTCAAAACACTACATAAAATGATACGTAGATCAAATTGTGAAATAACACCACTTTTGCTTATTTTTGACACAGACACAAATTTAGATCAATTTCACAAAAATAACATCACTTTTGTTTATTTTTGACACAGTTTTGAGGAATCCACAAATGGTTTTCAGCACGGGATCAGGAAGAGGAGGAGCAGAAACAGGAGGAAGTTTGCTTAAACTACAAACACAAGGGTTCATAGTTCATAGTGCATGTTGGGGCAACTTTAATGGAATGTGGAAGTAGCAAGCAGCAGTTTCTTGATGTTCCAAGCAGCAACCAGAGTACAGCTCAGGAACTTTTGAGCAGGTCATTTCAGGCTGGGGTTTATGTGCCAGAGATTCTTGCCTTTGTAGGGCCATTCACCCTTATTTATTGCGCTGTTTGTACAATTTGCAATAAAAATGATC
Source organism: Lerista edwardsae (assembly GCA_029204185.1). Lineage (NCBI taxonomy): Eukaryota > Metazoa > Chordata > Lepidosauria > Squamata > Scincidae > Lerista > Lerista edwardsae. The sequence continues at coordinate 1,592,707 of JAJKFI010000066.1, read as the reverse complement.
CAATAAAGTGCAGCTACACCTACGTTTTACCCTCGACTTATCCATGGGGCGTGGCAAATTCCATGCTTTTTGGCTTGCTGAATGTCAAATGCCACTTACTGAATGTCAAACGACAGGGCAGCTGTTGCGTTTGAGACCTGCTTCAAGTTTCATTGGGAACTAGATGAGTCTTTGGTCATATCCAGCAGAGCTCTTCTTACGTCCTCACTCCATCATGTATTATGGGGATTATGAACCATTGCAATGGCAATATGCAGTAATGCTATCTAGCCAGTATGCCCGCCGCCCCGCCCGCCGCAGCAGTGGAATGCAGCGTTACGCAATGGGCGGGCTGCCGCTCACACGAAACTCCCGCCCAGCGTACTGGCTAGATAGCATTACTGGCAATATGTCATCATCAACCATGAAATCATTACCAAGTTGGTAGGCAATGAACTTGTTGGTCTGGCATAAATGTGAAGGTTATCAAGAGACCATTAATATCCTGTTTACACATTAAGAAATGAGGCTCCTTTGTTCTAAAATGAAGATGTATTTTCACAGAATAGTACACATCTCTAGCCCTCCTGCACCTTCTTAGTTGTTCTGTGCCCTAAATTCCTTGTTCCTTGCCTCCCACCCACCACAGCAGCAAAGTATCTCTCCTATTGCTCAATCTCATGTGAGGTTTTGCTCCCAGAAATGTTGTGATGGGGAAGCATCGGGGGTCCAACAGGCTGGGCTTCTGCCAAGAGCATCTACGTGCCCATCTTCTGGGCCAGTGCCTGATCCCTCAATACTGGTAGCTGTGGTGGCACCCAATGCACCATCAGGGTGGGCAAGGGTACTGTGTGGCCCCATTCAGGTCCCTCAACAATTGGGCACTATCTTGTAAAGAAGGCTATTTGGGGTAGAACTTCTGGCAGCCAATTGTCCATCTTTCTATGGCCATCTCTGCTTCTTTAACCTCTCTGCCACAATCTCAGTCCTCTGTCTCCTTCAATACACTTCAATCCTAGCCCCCCCATGCTTCTTCCATTATTCTTCCCAACACTTTCCACTCTTTCCTTGCCCCCTTTCATGCCTCCTTCCTGACACCACATAAATTACTATGGTGTCAGAAGGTCTGCAACTACTCCGCAAGCAGGTTCGCAGCTTGGGGGTTCTCCTGGACTCACAGCTGCACCTGGAGTCTCAGGTGTCGGCGGTGGCCAGGGGAGCCTTTGCTCAGCTTCGGCTGATCCGCCAGCTGCGACCGTACCTGAGCTGTGCGGACCTGGCCACAGTGACCCATGCCCTAGTGACATCTAGATTAGATTATTGCAATGCGCTCTACGTGGGGCTGCCTTTGAAGACGGTCCGGAAATTACAACTAGTACAGAATGCAGCAGCTCGGGTGGTTGCTGGGGCACATCGGTTTGACTCTCTCGAGCTGCTGCTTCGGCGACTACACTGGCTGCCGGTTCTGTTCCGGGCCAGATTCAAAGTGCTGGTTTTGACCTTTAAAGCCCTTTACGGCTCGGGCCCAGGGTATTTGAGGGACCGCCTCCTCCCATATAATCCCACCCGTACTCTGAGGTCATCTGGGGGGGCCCTTTTGACTGTGCCGCCACTAGGAGAGGTGAGAGGGGTGGCGGCCAGAAATAGGGCCTTCTCGGTGGTGGCCCCCCAACTTTGGAATACCCTCCCCTTAGAGCTAAGAACTGCTCCCTCTTTGGCGGTATTTCGGCAGGGCTGAAGACCTTTTTATTTCAGCAGGCTTTTAGTTGCTGACAGGCTGGCTGGTCTTTGTATTCTTTTTAGATTTCTATACTTTTTATGCCCATGGGATGATTATTGTACTTTTATATTGTATTTTTACATTGTTTTTAATTACTGTTTTTAATTCTGTTGTATTTTATTTGTTTTAACTTGTTTTTTGTAATGCCGCCTTGAGTGCCTTTGGGCGGAAAGGCGGGGTAAAAATTCAATAAATAAATAAATAAATAAGAACCAGTGTCACAAAGGCTTAATTCATTTCCCATCAGTATGTGAAATTCTTGAACTTCATGCAATCTATACATACCCCACACATACTGTATCTATACCACAGGGATCCACTTAGTGCTTTCATTTAACTTTTTCTGCTTCTTACTTATCTGTCTTTAACACTCTTTCTACTACAAGCAAGAAAGAGATTGTGGATGGGTTGGGAGGAAACTGGTCTGGCAAGTCTGGGATAGGTGGAGAGGGCAAGAGACAGACAAACCAGCAGGCAGAGTCCGGTCTGAGATTAGGATCCCAAGGAGCAAAGAGGTTGGATACAGGTCTTTCAGTACCATGGACAGGTCACTGAGAGCAGACTACTTCTCCCAACAGGTGCTGTATTTCCCTAGACCCCTTATACCCTTCCTGACCCTGACAGTCCCTACCACTCCTGTGAAAAATGGAGAGCATTAAAGAAGCAGCTGTTTGCCCATTTGATAGCTAATTGTATTTCACACCCTATAGTGCTTGGAAGTTCATAGAATTCAAGTTTAACACTTGACCACCACCCCCGCCTCCCAAAAAAGATCAAAATTTTAAATTTCAAGTTAGCTTTTCACCTCCAAAACATGAATTTGGAATTTCAAGATTCAGCTTCAAATTTTGAGTGATTACACGGGAACAGTCAGCATATTTTGAATATACGTAAGTGCTCATTTCAGCTGTAGAAAATTCAGGTGGCACTAGATGGTTTTACTTCAAGTGTGAGGTCCAAAGTCACATACATACAAGGACCTCTTTTTCCCCTGGAAAGATGGCTTCTATGCAACTTGATGTGCCCCCCATGCTCTCTTCACAGAATGGAAAGCCCCATTCATGTAGAATTTATTTTACTTTATTTTTTGCATATTTAACACCCTTTCTCTATGGAGCTCAGGGTGGTCTACGTGGTTCCTTCCCTCCTTTTGTTCTCACAACAACCCTGTGAGGTAGGTGAGACTGAGAAAAAATGACTGGGTCAAGATCACTCTGGAAGACCAGGTTGACCTTGGCTGAGTGGGAATTTGAACCTGGATCTATGAAGTCTAAGTTCAAAGTGCTTCCCAAACCTTTTAGCACACTTCTTAGAATGGCTATCTATCACATACTAGTGACCACTAGTTAAACCACTGCTGCTGAGCTTTCTGACCGGAAGGTTGGCAGTTCGAGACCACGCGACAGAGTGAGCTCCCGTCGCTTGGCCCAGCTCCTGCCAACCTAGCAGTTCGAAAGCACGTAAAAAATGTGAGTAGATAAGTAGGTATCACTTTGGTGGGAAGGTAACGGTGTTCAGTGGGCTATGGTGTATAGTTATGCTGGCAACGTGACCACGGAAGCTTGTCCTCGGATAAACGCCGGCTCTACAGGCTTAGAAACGGAGATGAGCACCGCCCCCTACAGTCGGTCACAACTAGACCATTTGGTCGTGGGTAAACCTTTACCATTATCTATCATATAGCTTTACTAGACCAAAAAAAAAAGAGATATATAAAAAGAAATAACTTTTTTATTAATAATAATTAATAAGTTATTAATGATAATCAGGGTCCTATGCCCCCAAGGCTGCTGGAGACTTTATGAAGTGTGTGTGTGTGTGTGTGTGTGTGTGTGTGTGTGTGTAGACATTTGCTAGACACTCTTCCTAGAAATGGAACTCAAAGACTGTTTCCCCCAAACCTTTACACCTGTGGGAGAGTAGGGATGAGGTGTGTTGGGGGAGGAACCAGAGGTGTGTCAAGGGATGGAGGGAGTGGATCTGCAGGCAGTGATTTGCACTCGGATCCTATCCCCAAGCCCCTTCTGGAATACCACCCAACTCTCATCAATCACTAGCAAAATGGTTAGTGTAGGTCCAAGGAGACTTGGGGTGCAATCTTAACCAACTTTACAGCACTGACATAGCTGTGCCAATGGAGGAAATGCTGCATTGAGAAGTGGAGTACTACCCACTGAGGAGTACCCACTCATCAAGGTAAGGGAATGTTTGTTCCCTTACCACAAAACTGCATTGCCCTTACTCCGGTGCTGGAAAGTTGGTTAGGATTGTGCCCTTGTAGTTGATTGGGCAGCCTACTGGGGTAAAAAATATACCTCTGAGCTGTCTGATCGACCTCCCCACAGCTTGTAACACAGCGTCTGTTGGCAGCGTCTGTTAGCACATTGTAGCATGATGTGACAGGGGATGCCAATTCTCCAGGGGATACTGGACCACCCATGATATCAGCCTCCATCTGCCACAGTCCAGATAAAGATTGTCAGCTCTGTGAAAACTAGGTACAATCACAAATGAAAAATGAAAAAAACAACAACCGTATTTTTGGGGAGCAGGCAAAGGCATTCTGGAAGCGTTTTCCTCTGATATTATCAATTTGTTCAGCCTGCTGCAATGTAATACAGAGCGCAATCCTACCTTATGCTGGCCTAGGAAGGCCGACATAGCACGGCCATATCCAAAGGCCCATTCAGAGGCGGCAGCAGCAACGTGCAGGACAAGGGGAGGTTTTCCCCTTGCACCTGCGTAAGCCCCAGTCATCCCCATGGGCCTGCTCGGATCTGCACTGGCAAAATAGCCGGTGCAGAAGAATGGGAGTGCCCTGAATCGGGGCTGCCATGGCCAGGAAACGGTGTTAGGATATGGCACTACGGCCGTCCTGCATCACAACCACATCATAACCACTGTCTCCGTCTGCTGCGCTGCCCAGTTACACTCCTGGAATGCCTTTGGAATGCCCTTGCAGAGGCCCTGTGCCGACCAAGCGACACCAGCGCTTGACTGGCGCATGGCTGGCACTGCCGACGGTCACGCCAGCGCCCAAACACTGGCGCTGCCACTTGCGCTGGCTAAGCGCCATAACGCCAATGCGGATGCGCTTTACAGCACATTCGCAACAGCGTTTGGCCGGCGCAAGAGTGCAGCACCGGTGCTAAGGGGGGTATAGGATTGCACTGCTAGTGGTTGCAATCTGGAGTGCTCGTGGCTTCTCATCTGTTTCTGAAAGAGCATCTACAGTGACATCTGCTCTGGCACATTGCAAGACGCAAGTCAGGCCGTTGCTTGAAGGGGAAGCTGTTCTGAATTAGACCGCTTCTCAGCTAAGAGGGTCCAGGGGGAGGTGAAAGGAAGGATTGCAGATGGGATCTCCTTTCTGGGCCTGGTGCAGATAATGAATGAGGAAGCTGCCCACTTGTGCGCACAGAAAGAAAAACACTTAAGCCTCTCGATGAAAAGCCAGATGAAAAAAGAAAGTGTTATAATTCAAGGAAATATCAAGGACGACAGCAGGCCATCCTTTTTGCCAGAGAGACAGGTTACTATATCACTTTCCCGAAATCACAGCAGGAGTGATAGATTGGCTGGAAGGAAAAAGAGGCACTTCTGGCTCTAGCATCAGGTTGTCTGTATTCCTTCATAGCTTTTCACCCTTGAAATTCTGGAATAAACAGGGGCCAAAAAGGACCCTCGCCTCTTGCATAATGGCCTGGAATCCAGAGCTGAAAGAGTGGGGTGGCTGACAGGTTGAGGGCTGGCAGTTCGTTACTTCTGAAGAGCCTTCTCATTTGATTAAAAGAGAAAGCATGTGGTTCAATGTAATACTAGCTCTGTGGCATATTGGTGGGGAGAAGTCAGAGCGAACTCGAAAGGCATATAGCATTTAAAAAAAATAACAGCCCAATCCTAACCTGTGCTGGAACAGGCCGGCTGGCTGGCCTACACTGTATCCAGTGCAGGTTAGAAGACAGCTGGAGGTCACCCTGGGGTAACAGGGTATTATCCCCTAACTCCAGGTAAAGCCTCAGTCACCCCATGCGGCTAATTGGACCAGTGTCAGCAAAATCACTGACGCAAATCTGAGTGGCCCTTATATGGCCAACTGGGCTGGGGCCGGGGGGGGGGTAGGTTCTGACCTAAGTGCTTGATCCTGGCTCCAACTCCCTTCCCAGGCCTACCTGCCCATGGGGTCCCCCTCCCCCCACCCCTCCCCCTCCCCAATCCCTCTGCCCTCCCCAACCCCCTATGCAGGCCTCCCAAGGCTGGGGCTTTCCCCATTCACCTGTGCAGTGTGGAGACCAGATTAGGCCTCAGCAGGCCGGCATGACTGCACAGAGGGGCAAAGGCATGCTTTATGGCAGGGTTTGTGACAGGCCAGTGCAGGGGACTTGTGCTGGCCTAAGGCAGGGCCAGGATTGCCCCATAACTGTATCACCACTGCTCAGAGTAGTTAACAAAATAATACAAACAAGGAAAAAAGAGCTGGTTCTGGCCACAAAAGAGCCAATACAACGAAGGAAGAAAAAAAATGAATAAATGTGTACAATGTTTTCCTCCTTATTTATGATACTTCCAACTGAATGCCTCACAGTGCGCACCCATCCAGGGCACACTTTCCTGGCCCCCATTCAGGGCAAAGGCCATGCTTACTGCAGTTATTCTGTATTGGATTAGATACTGGATTAGCCTATTTTTTGTTATGTGATGTCACAAAGCCTATTCAGAGTGAGGACACAAAGCATTGCGGAAGGGCTCTACTTAGGGTAGGGTTAATGAGCACAGCAGCGCTCATAGAATGCCTCACTGAAGAATTTTTCAGGCTTTTTGACTTGTGTCATGATGGCTTCTATTTAAAAAAATGAGAACCTGTTTTTAAAACAAGAAGAAAAATTGATCCAAAAATAATCAGTGACACAAGGAGTTCTGAAGACTAGGGTAACACTTTTTTCTGCTAAATTCAGAAAGGACTTGATTTTACTACAAAACCATCATGGTGTTCTTGATCTGAGAGATTATAATTGTAAAAATAAAATAAAGGGTTGATGCAGGGGAGTAGCTAAAGAAGTGCAGGGAGGTGCAATTGAACCGGGCAACGAGCTTGAGGGGGGCAACAAGCTGAGCTTGACACTAGTGGCCAAAATGGTGAAAACCTTGCTAAGTATGAATAAAACCACCATGTTATATATCATTAGAAAGGTAATTTAATGCTGAATGCCATGAAACAAACCAGAGTGTAATATCTTTACTCTGTCAAAAGTCAAAGCCAAAAAAAAAAACCGAGAAAAAGAAATTGTAATGGTGATATCACTTCCTGTTGTGACATCACTTCCAGGGCAACATTTTGCCTTCTGCACTAGGCTACACTTTCATTAGCTACGCCCCTGGGTTGATGCTCAATATGTTATTAGCAGAAAGCATGTTGGCCAGTTATGGATGGCAGTTTTTTTTATCCAGATTGGCCAATTATGGATGGCAGTTTTTTTGCCTACCCCAGACTGGCGAGGGAGGGATGGGTATTCAGTAGGTTACATGAGTTACATTGTGCTTAATAAAGTTAAACCCCAACCTCAGTCTGGTGTTTTCCTTGGGGGTGGTGCAAGGGTAATAATAATTTACTTTAAAATGCTAGATGCAGGGGACACAGCAGGACACAAGTATCTGGTTGCCTTGTGTGCTCCCTGAGGCATCTGGTGGGCCACTGTGAGATACAGGAAGCTGGACTAGATGGGCCTTTGGCCTGATCCAGCAAGGCTTTTTCTTATGTTCTTATGTTCTTATGTTCATGTTGATAGAAAAAAAATATTGGAAGTTAAGTACAAGACCATCCACAGGAGGGTAAATTCAGAAAATACGGCTTGTTATGATTATGAACAAGATTACTGCAACGAGAAATGCTTATTCCAGCAGATACTAGAGATTTAGGTATTTGTGGAAGATATGGAATTTGTTTATGGACTATATCGCCCACATAACTTCTAGAAAGAGGAGGTGGATTGGGTAGATACTGAATTCCTCACAAAAAGGATGTTTGAACTAATCGGGATGCTTTTAGTTTTTTGCTTTTTTGTTTTAAATAATCCCTCTGTACTTTTCAAACGTTAATGGGCTCCATTTTGGCAGATTTGCTGTGCACCACATGTGCAGTTATCAGGATGATGTGATTGTTTTCAAGGAGGACATCCCAAGAGCACTTGGAATGCCTAAATGTTTTCAGCTGGATGCAACAGACTAGTTAAAAAGTTAAAGCATCTTCGTGTAACTTGCTCAGGTCCAAAGTGCAGAACCTGAGCCGTATAATATCTGTGGAAGAGAGGTCCTTGATCTTGCCGAAGTGGATGCTACGAACATGCAGCTGGTTACAGAAGCAAAAGCAAGATAACAATAGTTGGGATTTCCTTCCCAGGACTTACTTGGAAATAAGCCCTATTCCAGTCTCTGGGGGCCCAATCGAAGGTAGCCTGTGTCAGCCCAGTGCTGTCATGAAAGTGTCATAAGGCACTTTCGCACCAGCGCTGCTAGCACAGGGCTGATGCGGACAGTTGTGTCGACTCTGCAATGCTACAGCAACACCCGGGTAAGTCCTACACAGGGCCATTTCTGAGTGGAGGGAAAGTGGGAGGGAGGGTGGAACAGGGCAGAGGGAGGGCATTCCAGTGTGCAACCTGGGGGGGAGGAGCCCAGGGAGGACAATCCGGGGGGGGAGGAGCCCAGATCTAGCAGTCATGCCAGATCCAAACCCTCATCCCCGGACAGCCGTGGTGTGCTTAGACTTGGGCCTGCTATTTTGCAGGTGCAGATTTGATCAGCGCTATTGGGCTGCCTGTCGCTTACCATCCTAAGCTGCTGCTGCCTCCAACTTGGGTTTGGATGTAATGCAGGCAGGCTGGCCTGCCTTCTCCAGCCCAGGTTGGGATTGGGCTGTGGGACTTCTACATAAAGAAGCCTAGGATTATGACAGCCTTATGATAGGGCTTTGGGATGTTTGGCAAAGACGTCATCTTTCTTTAGGTATCTGTAGCTCAGAATTGGTCTTGGAAAATGGAACTATTCAACCACCAACAGCAACACCCCAAAAAAGTATTAGAAAACAATTTGGTTTATTGTGAGCCAAATTAAGAGCCTAACTGTCACATGACCAATGTTATCATCAGACTTGACAGATCTGTTCCCTTCCTTAGCCTCTCATTCCAAATCTCCCACCATCTGTTGCCCTGCCTACATCCTTCCCTCCCAGTCAGATTGCCATATTCCTCCCAGATTGTTATAATCCCTCCTATCCTGGATTTCCAGATGATGGCTACAGGCAGGGAAGCCATTGGCCAGCTGTACCTGGATTGTGCAGACCTGGCCACAGTGATCTACGCCACGGTAAGTTCAAGATTAGACTACTGTAACTTACTCTGTGTGGGGCTGCCCTTGAAGACAGTTTGGAAACTGCAATAAGTGCAGAATGCTGCAGTCCGTGTGTTTGCTGGAGGTTGACAGTTTGAATCTGTCGGGCTCCTGCTCCAATGGCTGCACTGGCTGTCCTTTTGTTTCCAGGCCCAATTCAAGGTGCTGGTTTGGGACTTTAAAGCCCTGTACAGCTTTGGGCCAGAGTATTTGAGAGACCGCCTATCTTACATACGGATAAGACAAAATAAACTGCCTCTACACACAATGCATAATTAACTGCAACAAAGTATATGATAGATTGATAGATGATAGATGCATCAACCACTGTTAACCATAACAGCTAAATCAGGGATTCTGAACTAGGAATATCCACAACCCTTGAGCATGGGAACCAAATTTTGGGGCTCATGGGACTCAATCTCTGAACAATTTAAAAAACAAAAACAAATGTTAAATGGACAGGTCCATTATTGTCACAGAAGAAAAAGGAAGTGAGAGGAGGCAAACAACATCAGTTTAGCACCATCACTTTAACATATACTGTACACCTTTTTCAGGAATCAGCAAGGTTTGTACCACAAAGTAAACATAGTGCAAATGTCTCCAGGCAGTGGCATAGCTAAGAAGGTGCAGGGGGTTACAACTGCACTGGGCAACAAGATTTAGGGGGGCAACAAGCTGAGCTTCACAATAGTGACCAAAATTGTGAAAACCTTGGTATGTATGGAAAAAAAATCATATTATATATCACTGGAAAGGTAATTTAATGCTGAATGCAATGAAACAAACTGTATTGGAATACCTGTATTCTATCAAAAGGTATGGCCAATTAACCAGAAAACATTTTATTCATTTATTTACTTACTTATATTTTAACCAAAATATAACCAATCTTAACCAAATTTCCAGCACTGGGGTAAGGGCAATGCAGATCTGGGGTAAGGGAATGTTTTTTTTCCCTTACAATTGCATTGCAGTTAGCAATTGCAGTTAGCAATGCAGAATGAGTGCAGAATGCTGCAGCCCGTGTGTTTGCTGGAGGTTGACAGTTTGAATCTGTCAGGCTAACATTGCAGTTAGCAATGCAGATCTGGGGTAAGGGAACAAACATTCCCTGACCTTGCTCCAGGATTACTGCTCTACTGCAGGATGCAGAACATGCTCCATTGGCACTGCTATGTCAGTGCTGGAAAGTTGGTTAAGATTGTGCCCTTAATTTTGGTAGTGGGGGTGGGGGTGTTACAAAATCTTCTTTGCTCTGGGTAGCAGATGCCGTAGCTATGCCACTGTCTGCAGGAAGCTACTCCAAATGGATTTAGGAGTGTGTGCAACCCTTGGCAGAGAGCTCCTTTCTGTGTACTAAGCTCCTGCTGAACTTACTGAACTCCCCGTTAATTGATGTCTTGTTCCCTTTCTCTTATAGGTCTGTAGGGATAGCTTTGCCTTACATGCCATGTATCCTGCTGATACTCTGGGGTCTGAATCTTTGAAATATTTCCAGTAGCCGAAATATATTATTCTAAAAGGCCATTTCCCATCCCTTCCCAAAGGGAAATGGACGTGGAGGTTTTTCTTGTGATCCCTGCTCAGTTTATTAATTGGGGTGTTATCAAGGGTAAGTAGTTCTACTTTTCACCATTAGACACCCGTTTTCTACCAATGATGCACTGAAGATTGCCCAGTGATGCTCTAATTCGTCATTGGTAGAAAATGGTCTGATTTACTGGAATGCTAGTTAGTATTGTAACACTGACCTGGGTGTAGGAGCTTATGGCTAGCATCTAGCACCCAGTGGCCTGCTTTCTGCTTATCTTTCTTTACTGGGCAACCGGGGAAAGTGGTTCTTGGTTGCTGCCATCCCCCAAGCTAGGGAGCCAAGTCAGAATGAGGCCACCTTGGAAAAATCTCTCACCCAGGTAAGCAACACACACACACACACACACACACACACACACACACAGAGGCAACAGGACAAGCACTGCAGGCAGCACTGGTCCCGTTGTGCCCGCACAGCACCTCCCTTGTACCAGCTGAAGCCGGCTGCCATGTTGGGACGATGCCATGTTGGGATGGGGGAGGAAGTGGGTGGTTCTGGGCGGGCCTTCGACAGGCCAGTAGGCATGCTGGTCCGGGAAGTGGGTGGGCTTGGGATTCGGCCTGTTTAGCAGACACAGATCTGAGTAGCGCAAAGGGGAAGCTGAAGCCTCCCCTACATTAAGGGCACGAATGGTAAGGGCAGCCTCACAGATACTGCATTGGATTTGGCACAGTATAGGATTGCACTCTGAGATACCATAGTTCTCACGCCATACACTAAGGCTGCAATTCCATGTATACTTTTTTTGGGAGTACGTCCGACTTAATTCAATGGGACTTACTCCCAAGAACAACACTGAATTCAATGGGACTTACTCCCAAGAAAGACATGCATTGAATTGTGCTGTAAAGACCTATATATAGCATATTTTTATATTTGGTGCTGTTCTGCGTTTTTGCCGCTGTTCTTCTTGTCCATCTCATTTTAATGGTTTTTAATTTGTTTAATTTTAATATGTTATTTTAAGGGGGGGGTTAATTTGTTGTAAACTGCTTTGAATTTTAGAAAAGCAGTATATAAAGCCAATAAATAAATAAAAATAAATGTGCCATCTTGTTTCCTCCTCAGCTCGTTCTGCCTCTTACAGGAAACTAGTCTTCAATCTAAACCTCCCACGGCCGATAAAAATTGTAACAGAGAATGAAGTGTGTCCACTTTTGATATCGTTTGCACCACAGGAGATTCGCCACTTGCACAGGAAAAGTTTATTCCTAGTACTTGGGATCTGGAGGTGATGAGAACCCTTGACATATCGCTACGAAGCTCCAACCAGCCACATTCAGTCGGCTGAAAATATCTTTTTTAAAATTGAAAAGACAAGTCTTGTAATCCACTGTGACACATACACCTTTAGTTTATTTTATTGGTGGGCTTTTATAAGGGCTATTGTCTCCTGGTTAACATAATCCCTAGACTTCCCCCAGGACTATCAGAGCCCACAAGTCTCTGATAACTGGGAGTTTTCAGTCCCGCGCAGCTGGCAATACTGGGTTACGTGACCACAAATGCAAACCTATATTGGAAGCTTTTAAAAACCGAACCATTTATAATTCCTCAGATGTGATCTGTTATACTGTCTGACCAAGCCGGATATCTTTGGCTCTTGGAAACAGGCAGCAGCCCGAAGTTGGGCTAATTGGAGTCAAGGTTTCAGCAAACCGCTGTAAACAGAGGTAAGGGACCACCTCCCTGCTGTGTTTGATCTCCATTCTTGCCTGATAAATTATTAGGAACAACATCTATTTTTTTTTAACGCTACAACTACGTCTTTGGTCCAAGTATTTTAGCACCTGAACTCAAGTGAGGATAATAAATGTCAAAGAAACATTTATAGCTGGGTATATGGAGAGTTTCCAGCTCCCTCTACTGCAATAATGTGCATCCATCTGCTAACAGCATTAGAGCTGCCTTCTTAAAACAAATAGGATCATCAATGAGAAGACAACGGTCTACCTGGATCACTGTTGCCTCTGTTTAATATAAAAGTGATAATTAAATTAGTAGTAAATTAGTAGTAAATTGCATTGGAAAGAGACCTTATAAAGTGGGTTTTTGGGGTTTTTTGTTTTTTGTTTTGGACTTTAGGAAGTCGGGGAATTCAACCTGATTTCACATCAGGGTTGAAAATTCTTAAACTACTCTTCCTGGCATGATCTTTAAATCCAGTGGAATTACTCTGGCAGTAAATGTTTAAAAAGACACAGCTTATGGATCTATGGCAGTAGAATGCTGAAAAGAGTTCATCGTCTTTTCAGCTGCAACCTGCAGGCCTTTGCACTAACACGAATGTGGATCCATTCAATGCAACATTGTATGCATTACTGTTTCTTGAACTGGACCGTCACCTTTAGCATCAAGTACCAGCATCAAGAGAGCTGCTATCTGCTTCTAACACAGAGGCATAATGTTGTCCTTGCAAGGGGTGGACAGAAGGCAGAGCCTAGAAGGCTTTGTGTGTCAACCACCCTACTATGGATTGGGTAGGCGAAGCCATTCATGCCAGCCTCAGTCCAGCGCTGGGAGTGGAGACCCACTGGAGATCAAGGGACGTATGGGTGGGTAAGGGAAAATATCCTCGACAGCCCCCTATAGAGCACTCTACAGTAAACAAATATGGCAAAGACTATGAACTGGAGTTCTTAGAGTCATAGAGTTGTCTGTCAGGGCATTTGGCATAAGGCTGCATTATTTCATCTTAGATTACCTTCTCCCCTTACTTTATTCATCTTCTAACCCTAACCCTCCCTGCTTATCAGATGAAGGATTTTACACCTGCAGTGACTTGTATTACACCCAGACAACAGGTGCCTCCTTATCCCTCCCCCCTCTATTTCCTTGTAGTGTCTGAGTCGGAGGTGGAGGTCAAGCCTCTGTTCAGGTTATACCCTACACTGGATCCCTATTTGTTTCTGGGCACAATTCAAGGTGCTGGCTGTAAAGTGGCTTGAACAACTTTCTCGAACAAGCTTGAACAAGGACTCCTTGCACTCACAGTTGTCTCCTTCAGTGGCTCTCAAACTTTTTAGCACTGGGATCCACTTTTTTGAATGACATTCTGTCTGGGACCCACCAGAAGTGATATCATGGCAGGAAATGCCGTCATTGTGACGCCAGAGCCTGCTGCTTTCCTGAGAATAAGTAATAAGATGGGTTATTCCTCAGTCATTTTCCAGTAGCAAAGTGAATCAGAAAGAAAAAAAAACACCCCTATTTGCAACCTTGACACAAGCAAAATAATCACACAGCCCTCACCCGTTTCCAGCATCCCATCTTCCCATGTTTTCAATATTATTATTATTATTATTTGTTAGATTTTTACCCCGCCTTTATGCCCGAAGGCACTCGAGGCAGCAATTACAAAAAATATAAAATTTTACATTAAAAGACAATATAAAAGAATATTAAAACAATATAGAACAAAATTAAAAACATAACAATAAAATTTAAAAAGCCAAAAGCCCTGTGGATCATAAATATAAAACATAACACACCAGCCAGCCCGCCTGTCAACAATTAAAAGCTTGTTGACCTAGGGCACCTATGGCTGCCCTAGGTGCACTGAAACTCACCTGAACATGAGAACATAAGAACATAAGAAGAGCCCTGCTGGATCAGGCCAAAGGCCCATCTAGTCCAGCGTCCTGTATCTCACAGCGGCCCACCAGGTGCCCCAGGGAGGCATGAGACAACAAGATGCTTGCATCCTGTTGCCACCCCCTTGCACCCGGTACCAGTAGCCCACCACCTTTGTAAGGAGGTTGCACAATCCATCATTGCCTATAGCCCACGATGGACCTTTTCTCCAGAAATCCATCCAATCCCCTCTTAAAGGCATCAAGACCAGATGCCATCACCACCTCCTGTGGCAAAGAGTTCCACAGATTAACTACCCGCTGGGTAAAAAAGTACTTCCTTTTATCTGTTTTAACTCTCCCAACCCTCAGTTTTAGCGGATGTCCCCTGGTTCTGGTGTTTTGAGAGAGGGAAAAGAACATCCCTTTATCGACTCTATCCCTTCCATGCATAATTTTGTATGTCTCAATCATGTCCCCCCCTCAGGCGCCTTTTTTCTAGGCTGAAGAGCCCCAAACGCTGCAGTCTTTCTTCATAAGGGAGGTGCCCCAGCCCTGTAATCATTTTTGTCGCTCTCTTCTGCACCTTTTCCAGCTCCACTATGTCCTTTTTGAGATGCGGCGACCAGAACTGGACACAATATTCCAGGTGCGGCCTTACCATCGATTTGTACAATGGCATGATAATATTGGCTGTTTTATTCTCAACCTCTTTTTTAATGACCCCAAGCATGGAATTGGCCTTCTTAATTGCTGCCGCACACTGGGTCGACACCTTCGTTGAATTATCCACCAGCACCCCAAGATCTCTCCTGAGCTGTCACAGACAGCTCAGAACCCATTAGCCTATAGGTGAAGTTATGGTTTTTTGCCCCAATGTGCATCACTTTACATTTGTATATGTTGAAATGCATCTGCCATTTGGCTGCCCATTCCCCCAACTTGGAGAGATCCTTCTGGAGCTCTTCACAATCCTTTCTGGTTTTCACCACCCAGAAAAGTTTTGTGTCATCTGCAAACTTGGCCACCTCACTGCTTATCCCTGTCTCCAGGTCATTTATGAATAAGTTAAAAAGCACCGGCCCCAAGACAGATCCCTGGGGCACTCTGCTTTTCACCTCTCTCCACTGTGAAAATTGCCCATTGACCCCCACTCTCTGTTTCCTGGCCCTCAACCAATTCTGGATCCATAAGAGGACCTGCCCTCTTATTCCCTGACTGTGAAGTTTCTTCAGCAGCCTTTGGTGTTGATGCTGACTTTGACTTCCCACCAAAGTGGACTAGTCCGCTACGGATAGCATTTCAATCGCAAACAATAAGGCCAGAAGGTTTCTCAACTGTTTTTGACAGTATGAGGTGTGCGTATTGGCAGGAAAGAAAATCCCCTACAGTCAGAGTACCATAACTGGGTCATTTCCAAGATGGCAGCCTCAAAATGGGCAAAAAACACGCAAAAGTGCCCGTCCCAAGCCCAAAAAATGTCCAACCGCAGTTCTGGCAGCTGTTTTTCTCAGAGAGGGGTCCCTTGAGTGGCAGGAAAGAGAATCCTCCAAAGTCAGAGTAC
>JAJKFI010000066.1:1526659-1563314 GCA_029204185.1 Lerista edwardsae | reverse complement strand
TCTCTCTCTCTCTCTCTCTCTCTCTCTCTCTCTCTCTCTCTCTTATGCTCATGCACATGAGCACCAGAATTTTGCAGAACTATTGTTCCATATTTTGTAAGAGGCCAGCCATGCAGTTAATTGAAGTTATGCAGATACTCCATGAGCCAGTTGGCTTCTGTTAATCTGCTTGTGACTGGAAAGTCCATCTGTTTTTCTTTCCTATGGTCTAAAGAAAGGCAGAACAAGTGAAAGAAAAGATCTGTGTGTTTTTTTCCCCCCAGCATCCATAAATGAGGTCACCCTTGACAGGCTGCAAGGCCTGGCTGTGTCTCCACGGCAGAGCAAACGAGATGCGTTGGCCAGTCAATGTATAGTCTGAAACCTCCTAACAGGAGTTGTTTTCTCTCCTGCCCATTGCCCAAGGTTTCCCATGCATATCTCGCACAGCTGGTCCCTTCAGTGGCAGGAATGGTTCCAAATGATCTAACTATCTTTGGATCAATATTTTCAGTGAGGGTCAAACTTCTTATCCACCAGCACTAACGCAGCCAGGCCAAAAATGTGCATGCTTCATCCTATGGTGAGGGAGGGATTAAAGGGCAAATGGGAGGTAAGTAAGTTTTACTTACCCCCCCCCCCAAAGTCAGCCCTGGGGCTACCAAAGGATCTCTTTGGATATATGCCACTTATTTTGGTGGTGTCTATCTGAGATAGGAAAGGGGGTGGGGAGTTTTACAAAGGAGGGGATAAAATTCAGCATGCACCATTGCTGCTGGGTCCACCCTTCCTCCCTGCTCCTAAATTCCTCCCCTTCCCCACCCGGAAATGCCCTCATCCCTTCCATTGCCCACCACTATCAACTCACCAGCACAGGTGGACGGTGTCCTCTCCGCCAGGCTGTATGTGTGGTGGCCAGCAGTGGCATTCCTAGAGGGGGGCAAACAGTGGTGTCATTCAAATGATTTAGGAACAGGAACTCACTTTTGATTGGCACTTGTCGGGAACCCGGAACCAGCCACGGAGCCCGTTAGGATCCGGAACGCCCGTTCTGGTCTGTTCCCCCTGAATGACATCACTGGGGGCAAAGTGTTACGTGTTGCAGGAGCCTGCACTCCTGTGTAAAGTGATCCCTGTTTACCTCCAGAGCCATTCGTGGCTCAGAGAGCAAAGCCTCCTAGCCAGCTCGTCCAAGCTGCAAAGACTCTGCAGGCAAGGGAGAGGGGCCGCTTTACATAAGCGCTCAGGCTCCTGCAAAATGTAGCATTTCCTCCCTTCTAGAAACACCATTGGTGGCCAGGCATGACACTGGAGGCCTCATTGTGCTTGCTAGCAGAATATCACTTCTTCAATTTGTTGTCTTTCTCTCTGTTTCTTATTAGACTAGGAGACTATGGGCAGGATTGCCTGATTTTATCTTTTGTACAGTGTCCAAAGGAAACCACAACAGTAATTATAAAAACGGGTCCAACCATAACTCATTTAGTTCAAGCCTCTTTCCTCATTAGGATACTTAGGGGTCCCACAGTCATCCTTCTGGACAGAGCCAGAAAAGTGGCGGCCCATTCCAATCATTGGGCTGCACTGCCAGAATTTGCATTCTGGCAGTGCAGCCCAACTTACAGCATCGCAAAATGTGACATGCTATTGTGCGCTACCTGGCTGCTGCTGGAAATGGTGAGTGGGGTTGGCCATCCGTCAGCGGCCCTCCTGGATCCTCTGGCACCAGTAAGTCAGTGGCGAAGGCAGGCTATGGGCAGGGCCAAGGAGGAACATTTCAGGGCAGAAAACGGGGCAGGGGGACATTAGGGAGTAGATCCAGTGGCAATCTCACATACTGGATCTTACCCCCTCTTTTAAAAAATTTCCCCACCCTTTTTCTCTCCTCAGACATATGCCACCAAAATAGTGCAGGTGTATGTGCAAGGAGTGCAAGGGACGTGGTGGCACTGCAGGTTGGACCGCTGCTGCTGGGCTTTCCGACTGGAAGTTTGGCAGTTCAAGACTGCGTGACAGAGTGTGCTCCCGTCGCTTATCCCAGCTCCTGCCAACCTAGCAGTTCAAAAGCACCTAAAAATGCGAGTAGGGACCACTTCAGTGGGAAGGTAATGGCGTTCCGTGCGCTACGGCAAATAGTCATGCCAGCCACATGACCATGGAAGCTTGTCCTCGGACAAATGCCGGCTCTACAGGCTTAGAAATGGAGATGAGCACCGCCCCCTACAGTCAGTCACGACCAGACCATTCGGTCGTGGGGAACCTTTTACCTTTTATGTGCAAGGAGACCTGTAGGTGCATGAGAGTTTACATGGAGGTAAGTAAAAATGTTTTTTACTTAACTCCCATTTGCCTTTATTTTGCTGTCTTCCCCTCCATAAAATGCAGCATGCTCCTTTTTGGCATGGCTGCATGCTTTGCAGGTGATAGGGTTGGGCTTAGGCACCCCATCCTAAGCGGCCCATGCGCCTATACGAGCAGTGGTAGCCAAGTGGCTACTGCTGCATCCTACCAGCACTGCACAGGTGCCGGAGGCTCCTCAGAGGAAGGGGACATTTGTCCCCTTCCCCCGGGTAAGGGCACAGGGTGGGTGATGGGTCTCCTCACCTCTACGCTGGCTATTTTGCCAGTGCAGAGGCAAGGGTCTCCGTGTCAGGCTATGCAGCCCAACACGGAGGTCAGGATCTGGCAGTGAAGGTCACCACCAGCCCCACCCCCACTTCACCCCTCCCCCACCCAGGAACTCCCTCCCGCTACACCCAGAAAGCATGCAACGCGGATAACCAGTACACTTACTGCTCGGCAGCTTGTGTTGCTGCCTCTGGGCGGTGCGGGGTTGGCGTTTGCCTGGCATAGGCAGTAAGGCCTTCCCAAGGCCTTACTGCTGACGGTGAAGGCGCTTTACAGTGCCTTCAGAATAGAGACATGGGTGGTATGCTTATATACCACCCGCGGTTAGCCCAATAGGATTGGGCCCTGAATCTAAAAAGCTTAGGCAGTGTAGTGGCTAAAGGAAAGAAGCTACAAATCTATCCTGTGCCGCTCTCCCCACCTCAACCCACCCCATCTGCACAGTTGTCTACCTTTGATGGTTGTTGCAAGGACAAGAAGAGCATGTATGTGAAGCTCTTTGGATATTCTGAAATATACTACTCAACTCTGCTATAAAAGTAGCAATTTTGCTGTTTTGAAGACATGCAACATTACACAGGCTTGGAAAGCACTTATGAGGGACAGTGTGTGAAGGTGAAGTTAAACATGGAAGCTGGAGGCATAAAAGTTTACGTCAAAGTGCGAGGACTTCAAAGGAAAGCTTCACCTTGGAAAAGAAATGGGTCCCTTGCTGCTGCTAAAGTTTTAATAAAACGTCTGTTTACAGGCAGCAGCTGAATGGAGTAAATCAGCTGGGTGCGCAGTGGGGCCTTTAAATGCAAAGAAATCCTGTGTTCATAAAGAAGAAGGGAATTTGTCAGAGATGAGCTGTCCAAATGGAAGGACATGTTGCAGAGAAAAGCCTTGGGAAAATACACTTTCTCTGACTATGGGGGATTTGTGGCCGGGCTCAGTGGGGAATACCAGGTTTTTGGCCCTGGGCTCTCAGTCAGATTTTAACTGGGAAGGTTAAAGAGAACCTTCTCCTGGAGTCTTGGGGCCCAGGAGAATCTCTCCTGGTGTGGTTGCCTCTAGCTCTGAAATGTTTTCTTCTGATTGACATTTTAGTCACTCCACAGTTGATACCCACTTTGTTTTCACACCAGGTCTCTCCTAGCTGCCATACCTCCATCACCTGGCAGCAGGGTAGGCTTTCCTATGATACTATCCCTATTATGATGGGTAGGCCAGACTGTACCTGTGTTGCCATGGTGACCGATCAGTTGGATTCTACCACATTATCCCTCAGCTTCATTTTCTTCCTCAGCTTCAGCTCTGAGTCTACCCCACACAGATTGACACTTTTTTCTACTAATTGTGCCTCAAGTATCCAGGCAAACATATCCGTGTGCTTCTAAATCCACCTGCAACATTAATTAGAAAACATTCCTATTATATAGTTTATGAGCCACATGCGACTCTTTCATATAATGTGCAGCTCACGGAAATGTGTTGGTTGAGCTCCTTTTTGCATCACAATTCATATAAAAGCTAAATAAGAAGTGTTTAAGCTTTATAATTATTTACTGGGTAAAAATGGAGAGCAATGGATTAAAATGCAAGTTTAATGTTCGTGGTGCTTCCTCAGGCATCTGGTAGGCCACTGTGAGATACAGGAAACTGGACTAGATGGGCCTATGGCCTGATCCAGCAGGGCTCTTTTTATGTTCTTTATTGAAGAATTTTTATGTACATTTTATTTTTATGTATTTTTATGTTCTATGTTTTTATGTACATGTACTGAAGAATTTAATTGCTTCTTAAATATTGCAGCTGTCAAGCTCCTGAAGTTTATTGTATGTGGCGCTTATGTTAAGCAAGTTTGGCCACTCCTGCCACAGAGGAAATTGATGGTCTAATTCTGCTCATAGGTGGCGTGAAATCCTTGAGAGCCTTTGTTACAATGAATTGGGCTTGAAGGAGGTAGAAGAGAAAAGGAATGACAAAGGGTGGTGGTGTTCTAAATTTCTGGCATATACATTCCACATATAGTCAGCCATAAAGACTTGAAATTTTACCAAGCTGTTCACAAAAGCCAAAGAATTAAGTAATTTCCCAAGGGAAGGATAAAACGGAGCTCTGAATCCAGAGGTCTGGCAAAAAGTGTCAGGAGGGAGGAGAAGTCGGGAAAGGAGAGAAATGGAGAGGAGACAGAGGAGGCGAGGCGAGGCAGTATCAGGGGTGTGGAAAGCAAGCCAGGAAAAGAAAATCAAAGAGAATGAGGGCAACACAGGGCTATAAGGAGCACTGCAAATTCCTAAGCAGATTCTCCAAACATTAATTGGATGGCAGTAATTGAAACTCACTTAGGGCGCAATCCTAACCTGGAGTTAAGCCGGCCCAGTTAGGTCAGCAAAGCTTGGTTGGCAAAAGGGCCACAGTAAAGTATGTTTGGACCACTCTTGGAGTCAGAGGCCAGCACACAGACATGCGCCATCCTCCCTGACTCCGAGAGTGGTCCAAACATGCTTTACGGTGTCCCTTGTGCCGGCCAAACTTTGCTGATCTATCTGTCCCAGTTTAATTCCAGGTTAGGATTGCACTCTTAATTTTCTTTCCTGGTATTTTCCCTTTATGGATGCTATTAGTTTTAAGACAAAATAAATATATTGCCTTTGACACACTTTTCCTTTGTACTATTGTGTTCAAGTTTATCGAGAAGACTTGCTGTGAAAGATGTCATTCCAACGTTTCAAAACTTTTGGCGCATTAGAGGTGTGTATAGTGGCTGGTATGACAACAGAAAGGACTTTGGGCTGGGTTCGATGAGACTCCGATCATCCAACTGCACCCATGCAGCCAAGGACGTGAGTGCTCATGACCGACGTGTGTCCTGGCCCGTCTCCTTCCTTCTGGGAGAGTTTGGGACACTCTCTGTAATTGCTAAGAGGGGGCGGTTTGCTAGGGAACCTTGGTGTGAATTAGGTCATAGTCTCATGCAGGATTGAATGAAGCAGAAAGGAATTCTCAGCGCAAAGCTTCTAATACAAATGTGCTTGCAATGTTTCAAAGTGAAGCGACACATCTCTATGGCTACGCTGGTAACAGGATGTTCAGATTGAGGAACCAAGCCTGAAGCAACAGTTGTCTTGGGTCAGGCAAACTCCTGTTGACTCCTCAGATCACCTGGTGTGTCTGGGTGCTGGTGAGTTACAGAAGCACGGCCAATTGCTCCACTATCTGAGAGCTGCCCTGGGTACAGTTTTCCTGGTTCCCAGAGGGTATAGGGTTCCCTATATCTAGAGTATAGAAAGACAGGACATGTGCCTTGGGTACCACTTGGAGGCAGTGCCAGCACGTGTGCTCCCTTTGCTTCCCAACTCAGTAAGTGACTAGAGTGCATGTTGCACTCTCTGTGGTGGCTGGGGCAAAAGCAACCCTATTTTGCCACACCCTAGATATGCCCCATTTTGCCCCAACCACTGCGGAGTATATGCATGCAGTCCAGTCACTTCTCACATTCTCAGGGGCATATCTTGGGTGTGGCAAGACAGGGCACATGCGCTGGGCACTTAACGTGCACGCCAGTCACCTCCCAACTTGGGGAGCAATGAGCTCATGCACACTCTCAGGCCACAATCCTACCCTGGGGTAGGAGCGCCGGCCAGCCAGCACCCTATCCAGCGCTGGGTGGGGGGAGGCTGGAGCCTCCTGCGGCAAGGGAACGTGCTGCTCCCTTACTGTAGGGGAGGGTCCAGCCTCCCCTATGTGCTCCTTGAATCTGCGCCCCCTAAAGAGTGGGCGCAGATCCAAGGAGACCACACGACCCAAATTGGGGCCTCACTGACGGGCTTAGGGCGTGGCCATATGGCCATCTCCCAAGCCTGCCCAAGTCCTTCCTCCCCCCTCCCATCAATCCCCATCCCGAGACGGGGCAGAGAATCCCTTGCGCCAATCATGGTCAGTCGGCACAAGGGAGGCTCTCCGTTAGTTTCAGAGTGTTAGCGCCAACGTGGGGGTGCTTCTTGGCACCCACGCACTGGCACTCCGCCCCTCACATTGACGCTATGATGTAGTGTCGGCGTGACTGGCACACTAGGATTGCACTGCCAGTGTCAGCTAGGCACTCATTAATGGCGTACATGAGCTGAGAGTGTGCATGCGTTCCAGTTGCTTCCCAAGTCAGAAAGTGACTGGAGTGCCTGCCACCTGGGCACTCACAATGGCAACTGGGGCAGTTTTGAGTGCCCACAATCTCCTTCTGCTTCCTGACTCAGGAAGTGGCTGGAAGTGACATCACATGATGTCATGACATTGTGCCACAATCCCTGGGTATGCCTCTGCTGGTTCCCTGTGGAACTTCACGGTTTATTTTAGCCTGTTATTACTACTTAGCACATTGCCTGTTTGTTTATTGTCACCAAAAGTATTTTGGGGGAGAAAGAAAAGAGACAATATCATATACATTGCAGGTCCTCCTTGGGATGGGGGGTGTCTCCATGCACAGAGACATATTCAGTGATGTCATGCACCCACTACGCACCACTACGCGAGTACCGGTTTCTAGAAGTTGAGCTGGCCTAAATCATTATTTGTTTGGCATTTGGACAAGTGCCAATCAAAAGTGAGTACCGGTTTCTAAATCATTTGGATGACACCACTGGACATATTGTCTTTCCCAGAAATCTCTCTCATTGGTGGCTGCACCACCTAACCAAATATTAGGCGTGGGGGCATGTTTTGGGCTGATCACATGGGCATCCCCAAATGTAAATACTTTATTTTTTCTGAGTGAATTCTAAATATTTACTTAAATTGCTTGTTTTTTGTTTTTTAAAATAGCCCTTCAGTGAACACGATTTAACATACCTTGGAAATAACAATGTCTGCTTCTTAAAAATGAATCATAAATATTTTGCATGTGTGCATGCCTATTCTCATAAATGCAATCAGATTTAAAGGACTTTCAGCATTAACAGATACCCTCTCCCCCATTACACTGTTAATCAGTGGTTCACTATATGAACAAACGAATCTTAGGAAACAGATAAGCAAATTATGCCTTGCCTTTAGTCCACTCAGTGAAGCGCATGATCTATTGTTTCTAATATATCGTTTCATTAATGTTCATATACCGTACAAATGCCCTATGTTAGATTCTTGAATTCTAACAAACTGCAAGCAATTTGCCAATGTTCCATGGATTTCTGAATAGCCTTTGGCTTCCCCAAGCACACATGAAACATTGTGCAGACTATTACACAAACACAGAAAGCCAAACCTTCTGAAGCTGTTCTTGTTGAGAAAGTTGGCCCTTTTTTCGAGTTCTTAGCAGTGATAGTTTTTGCTGATATAAATATCACTGAATCTTATTTTCTTTCTTATGCACAAACTGAAATAGTTCTAATGGCCTTGATCCAGTAACTTCTTCTTCATCTAGTTTTACACATCAAATCAGCATCATCCATTGGGTGTCTTTCAAGATCTGCTATCAGCCATTTCATTTTATGTTGTTCGGAGCATATAGTATAATTTAATGAAAGCTTTTTATTTGTAGAGGGAAAAATAAAAGTGAATACTGTACTACGTTCCTTTGGGGGGGGGGTAGAGATAAAGGTCAAGTCCTATCGATCTTTCTAGTCTTGGTACAGCTGCAGTGCAGCTTTAAGGTGACAAGCATGCCCTCATGAGGTCTCCATGACTGCCCCCCCCCACAAATTCAGGATGCAGCACACACCCTGCTGGCATGGCTGCATCAATGCTGGAAAATTGGATAGGATTGGGACATCCTATACACCAGTTGTTCCCAAACTTTTTAGCATTGGGATCCACCCAAAAAACAGTTTCACTTTACCTGCTGCTCATGCCTCTGTGGCTATAATGATGATTAGGCAGCAGTGCCCCCCCTCCCCGCCCAAGTACCAGGTTCACATAGCCTGATCTGTCCTGTTAGTTTTGTTGTTCAGTCGCTAAGTCATGCCCGACTCTTCGCGACCCCATGGATCGCCAGGCCTCTCTGTCCTCCATTAGCTTCCAGAGTTCACCCAACTTCATGTTCATTGCTTCGGTGACACTATCTAACCATCTCATCCTCTGCCGCCCCCTTCTCCTTTTGCCTTCCATCTTTCCCAGCACGAGGGTCTTTTCTAAAGAGTCCTCTCTTCTCAGGAGGTGGCCAAAGTATTTGAGCTTCAGCTTCAATATTTGTCCTCCAAGGAGCAATCAGGCTTGACTTCTTGTAGGATTTTACAACCCACCAAAACTTGGGTGGTAGCCCACCGGTGAGCCACAACCAGTGATGTCATCTACAGATGAGGAAGCGGAATGCTGGGCGGGACTTACGTGTGATTGGCAGCCCGCCTGTCCTGTCCTGCCGCCTGCCCACCTGCCTCACGGGCTGCCCCTGGTTGGCACGGCGCACTGCTGCTTGCCCAGGCACCCAGCGCGCGCCCCCACCTGTCTCCCCCTGGTGAGCAGGCACCCGCTCCGAGGCCAAGGCAGCCCGCGTGGCAGGCGAGCAGGCGGCGGAACGGGACAGGCGGGCAGCCAATCACACGTAAGTCCCACCCAGCGTTCCGCTTCCTCATATGTAGATGACATCACTGGCCACAACCCACAGTTTGGGAACTGCTGCATTATACACTTACCTGGGATTTAGTCCCGTGGAACTCAATGGAACCTACTTCAGAGTAGAAAAGCCTAGGATTGCACTGTAAATTTGCTGTCCATGTGTGAATCCCTTATATCAATTAGATTTTGCCCTTTCCTCAACAGTCGATCACTTGCTGTGGCCAATAGAACACTGTAGCTACTGTGCTGCTGCTATCTGATTTCTCCAGAATTCCTTTTCCCAGGGCTCTGATCATACCCAAGCAGAAAGGGGAATGTCAAGTGACTCCATTCTGTCATTCTCATATACCTTCTATTCATTGATGTCAATGGCCTCTTCTTTCCTCTGTTGGGAGAATGAGAGCATTCAACATTGCAGCTGGCTCCAGTGGTCAGCTCAAGGTATCAGCACTATATCTGATGCATTCACTCCTCAGCAAAGGGGAGGAGAGGCCGTAGTTGCTGGGTGATACGCAATTAAATGAAAACTGAAGGTGGACTCCTGCACATCCAGTTGTGGCTCCAGGGGCATGTGCAGATGTGCACACGAAATTTCCCTAGAGGTCCAGAGGGGAAGAGCGCGGGCAATTAGCCACTGAAAAAGAAATAAAAACAATTGATCTGAAAAAGGGCAACCGGTAGTTCTACAGTCCCCTCTAGCTGTCTCTGGGAAAGCCAGAATTCTCTGAATTCTCAACAATCAGAAAACCTGGCTAACACATGGCTACTTTTCACATGATGTGCGTAACTTGTAGCCAGGCTCTTAGGGGGAAAAAAATGTATCTTTTTTGGGTGTTACTGTATGGCATGCATTCAAGTTTAATCCAGCAATTACCTCTGCTTCCAGTACAAACACCGAGGAATCAAAAAATTTGGACCAAGATTTATACCCGTTACACAGCTTGACGAACTGATGGACATAATTTTGTCACAAATTCTATGTTGCTATATACATAGGAATATTTCGTTCACTCAGATCTCGGATGTGTTGTGTAAGTGTTCCCTTCATTGTTTTGAGCAGCTTATTAAGTAAGGACGCAATCCTAACCAACTTTCCAGCACTGGGGGTAAGGACTATGCATCTCCAACATTCCCTTACCTTGAGGAGGTCTCCGTAACTGCCTCTGTGACTGCCCACTGCAGGCTATAGCACATGCCCCATTGGCACAGCTATGTCAGTGCTGGAAAGCTGGTTAGGATCGCACCCTAAGTAAACTATATTTCTTGGCAATTTTGCATGTAGAGCACAAAGGAAAACTTGAGTGAAACACACAGTTGCTCCCAGAGAGTGCAGCACAGAAAATACAAAAAACACTTTTTCAAAAGCAATAAAGTAGGGAAATGACACCCCTGAATCACATCTGGTTTTCTTCATTATGCCTCTTTCTTTTTTCAGTCGGTGGGACTTTTCTCCCCTGTTTTGTGTTCGGCTTCAGAATTCCACATTATGAAATATAGATCTGCATAGCCACTACCATGCAGGAGAGAGTTAAATCACTGCTCTTGAATTAAATAGTGATATGACTGTGGGGCTGAAAGGGCCTGCTTGATGATTGATGGGTTCATATGGGGCGACCTTCACATTAGCAACACGACTCCGGTTGCTAGGTAAACAAAGGCAGATGGATCCAGCGCCAGTGATTTTCTGCAATGACGGCTAGCAAAGGTATTTCTAAGCCACATTGACCATGTGGATTGCATGAAAACTACTTGGCACCGAGTGGAAAGTATTAGATTCGGGTGACAAATAATTAAGTAACGTTCACTGAGTTTTCTAAAGAAAGGTTATGCTGCCAATAACAGGTATTGACATCACTTTTTGCAAAATGATTAATGGATGGACAAAAATGCCATTGTAATTACACAGCCCAGTTAACATATTCTCTGAATTATTATTGAAAAGATGTCACTCTGGTTGCCTTTATGAGTGTTGCAAATACTGTACTTCAATTCTTTTGTTCTCCTTTTTGGATTGATTTACTGATTTTAGAATTAGATTTTTGATTGTTAAGGAAGTTATATTGGGTAAGAAAGGATGCAATAATCAGATGTGTAAATTCAATTGTAAAATTGCTGAGACTGACGGATACCTAATGTGTTTTCCATGTAACCCCTTTCCTATGTATTTCCTTTCCTAACCCATGACTAACAGATTATATAATAAAAAAATATTTTTTAAAAAATACTGCACTTCAATTCTTTAACTTGATGGGCTGCTCTAACCCATTGGCTGAACTTATTAATTAAAATATTTACACTTTCCCTTTCCATAGGAAAGCTATCAAAGCCATTTACAACAATAAAATGTCATTCTTGATTGAAATGATTTATACTCCACTTCTCATATGACTTTTCCGGAGCAGCTTACATTAAGAAAATTATCAACCACAATACAATTTAAAAATCACTTGATTTTTTTAGAAATACACTACAGCACTCACTACACTACAGAAATACACAAGGGTGCAATCCTAACCAACTTTCCAGCACCCGGGTAAGGGCAATGTAGCTCCGTAGTGAGGGAACAAACATTCCCTTCTCTTGAGGAGGCCTCCGTGACAACTGTCCCAATGCGATGAATTTGCCCCTACCCTTAACGGTGCCCCCCTCCCCCTTTTGCTTTACGCCGATGACGCTGTTCTGTTATCCATCTCTAGACCAGGTTTGCGTCATCTGCTGACAGCATTTCACTCATACTGCTTAACCAACGACCTGGTAATCAATACAGAGAAGACCAAAATTTTGGTCTTCTGCAAGTCTTGGACACCGGTCTCATGGACATTCGGCAATGATTCTTACCAACAAGTAAAATCCTTCAAGTATTTAGGGATCACCTTCCACCATCGCCTTAGCTGGTCCCTCCATAAGAAATTGGCCATCTCTTCAACAACACTTCATCTCAACGCAGTAGCCTGCTTCCACTTCAATTGTGGAAATCAATATATCCCCGCAGCCCTCCAGGTATTCCAAGCAAAAATCCTTAGCCAACTCCTGTATGGAGTTCCTATATGGACTGAGGCTGTGAACAAAGAATTGGACCAGGTAGCGTCTACCTTTTTTAGGTGCACTTTGGGAGTGCCTAATTCAATCAGGCTATCTACTATGGCCTTGGAACTTGGGACTCATCTCCCTTCCACTATGGCGTGGTCCTTGGCCTTCAAATACTGGTTACGTCTCCATCTAAACTCCCATCCGGATTCACTTCTTAACGATCTTCTAAAAGATTCCTATACTTCTAACTGGTTCAGACTCCTCAAAGCCAAACTCCAAACTCTGGATATTACCCTTGAATCACTTGCCGACACTGGTCTCAACCAGGCCCATTCTATTATTAAGACCAGACTCTGGGAAGCTGAAGCCCAGTTATTATTTTCTAACATCAATCCCACCTGTTCCCCCTATTACTTCGGCCTACTGCCATCTTTTGGCCGTGTTTCTAATTATTTCAAGGATTTAATTAACCCAAGTAAGAGGCGGGCTTTTATGCTCGCTAGATTCAACATTTTTCCCTCCGTAGTCCTTGCGGGAAGATTCCAAAATATACCGCTTGATAGCAGGATTTGCAATCTCTGCTCTTTGGAACCCGATACGGTGGTTCATGTCCTATGCCACTGTCCCGCTCTTAGAACACTCCGTGACTCCTTTTTAGATTCAATTCTCTCTACCTTCTCCAGTTCAACCGATGACCTCCTGCGCTCCCTTTTGGATGATAACTCTGCGGTTACCACCGATTTGGTTGCTAACTGTTTGTTGGCTGTTAAAAGGAAAATATCTCCTTGTGTCCCAATAACTTGAATCCCAGGTTGTGAGCAAAATCCTGTTGTACAGATTGTATTCATTTCCCTTGTCTCCTGTTTATAATTTGCTTTAATGCCAGTAAAGGTTTACAAATACGAATACAAATATGAATACAACTACTCCACTGCAGAATGCAGAACATGCCCCATTGGCACAGCTATGTCAATGCTGGACAGTTAGAATTGTGCCTTAAAGCATTAGAAATATGCTACACTAGAAATACACTGCAGCAATGTTTCTCAAACTGTGGGTCGGGACCCATTTAGTAGGTTGAGACCTGCTGGGAGCCACCATCTCGGAAGATGCAGACCTTACTCTTGCTATATTCCTTTTGTGGGTATTAACAGTTTGAATTTTCAAATGAGGGTTTTTAAATTTTGTTTTTAGTTCAGTACTTTTCCATAATATTGTCTTTTAATCTTGCTTTCTGTCAGAAATGATTCACGGTTCTGCAATTGCTGCCATCCAAGAATGCCAGTTTGCATTCCCGCAATGTCATTTGATTATGTCACAGTGTAGTTCACAAGCACTTTACAAAACAATATAAATCAATAAATGGTTTCCTATCCCCAGAGGGAGGGCGTGGTGGCGCAGCGGGTTAGTTTGCTGTTGCTGGGCTTTCCAACCAGAAGGTTGGGAGTTCAAGACTGCGTGACGGAGTGAGCTCCCGTTGCTTGTCCCAGCTCCTGCCAACTTAGCAGTTCGAAAGCACCTAAATGCAAGTAGATAAATAGGGACCACTCTGGTGGGAAGGGAACGGCGTTCCGTGAGCTATGGCGTAGAGTCATGCTGGCCACATGACCACGGAAGCTTGTCCTTGGACAAAACGCCGGCTCTACAGGCTTAGAAACGGAGATGAGCACCACCCCCTACAGTCGGTCACGACTAGACCATTCAGTCGTGGGGAAACCTTTACCTTTTTATCCCCAGAGCAGTGGTGTTATTCTACCGGAACGCTGGGCGGGACATCCGGGTGATCGACAGCCCGCCCGTCGCGTTCCACAGCGTTATGCCGTTTGCGTAACCAATTACGCCGCTTGCGTATGTTATGCAAATGGCATAACGCTGCAGAACACGACGGGCGGGCTGTCGATCACCCGGATGTCCCGCCCAGCGTTCCGGTAGGATAATACCACTGCCCCAGAGGGCTTGAAGAGTCACCAGCAACAAGCCAGTGGGAAAGGTGCCTTGCTGGGGTAAGATGGGACATCAAATGAGCAGAGCATGAGGAAAATGTGGGAGAAGGCTCCTTCAGGGATCTTGGTCTCAAGTCATTGAGGGCTTTAAAGATGGGAACTGAGTTAAATGAAATAAGTTTTGAACTGCTTGAAAGATGACTGACTGGCCTCTGCTGTGGAATGCATCCTAAGAGCCCAATTCTATACATGCTTACTCAGAGGTAAGTTGCATTACAGTCAATAGATTTTACTCCCAAGTACGTATAGATAGGATTGCAGCCTGGCAGCCTGACCCTAACCCATGCTGGAATAGGGAAGCCAGCCGGCCTGCCCCGTATCTAGTGTGGGATTGGGGCTGCAGCACCATACCAAAAGGGCTCCTCAGATCTGCTCCAGCGCAATTGCTAGCGCAGATCCAAAGGACCCAGGGAAAGCCAACCAGGCTGGGGCCAGAGGTGTGAATCCAGCCTAAGTCAGTCTAGCTGGTCCCACCCCCTCCCTGGGCCAGTCCACTCATAGGTCCGTCCGCCCTCTCCCGCCTTCACCCCACCCCAATCCGCCTTCGATCCGCCTTCCCCCCACCGTCCCTAACTCCCTGCACAAGTCTCCCTCAGCTGGGGCAAACTTACTGGCTCTGGTCCAGAAGCGGTGGAAGGAGGCCAGCGAACATCCATGTGCTGTCGTACCTGACTACTGAGTCAGTGCAAGTGTGCCTTTTGGCATATTTGTGACACCCCTGGGCCAGCACATGGGACTTGTGCTGACCCAACAAGCACTCAGGATTGCACTCTTAAGGCTCCAGTCCCATACACACTTACCTGAGAGTACGTCCCTTTTAACTCGATGCAGCTTACTTCTGAGTACACATGCACAAGATTGTGCTGTAAATCAATGTACGTAGAAAAATGCTGGGAAACGAAGACCAAACAAGTAAACGTAGTTTTGGCTTGGCATTTAACTTCAACAATGTTCCTTCCATAAAGAACGGTGGGATACCATAATGGAACCAGTATGCCTACAGTTTAGCCCTATCTGGTGCAATAAAATTTTCACCTTCATGTAAGCAGATTGAGGCAGATTCCTAAATCAGGACCACATTGGAAATAACATGGGGGCAGCTGTTAGATATAGAGCACAAAGCGAAAAATCATAATTTCAGATTTTATTGCCTTGTCAGCTTTCATTCAGTAAGTTTTCCTCAAGCCACAAACTCCTTTCAACAGCTGAACGTTCCAGCTGGGAGACATAAATGCTTATCTTGTCTTGTCTTTTTTTTCTCCCCCTACATTCTCATTCTTCAGACCTGTTCACATAAAACCCAGCATTTCTGTTAATGTTCACATATGACCATGGATGTGCCAGGTACAGGCATTATACATCTTTACTCCTTCAGTTGCCACATGCAGGAATCAACACATTCTTAACCCAAAGTCTCCATTCCTAAGGAAGTCTGCCTGAATGAGTCTCTCATGCAGGAATGGCCACTGAGTAGAAATCTAGGAGAATTTCTATGTCAGCTGAAGGCTCTGGAAATTATTCAAGGGCAACCCCAAATAGAGAACATTGTAGAAACCAAAACCTATCATTACAAGGAGCTGAATAATTGTGGCCACATCTCTGTAATCCGAACCAGGGCCTAACTAGGAAATGAGTGCCCAGGGCAAAGAAGATAAAAATTGCCCCTGCTCAGTTGTGACAGAATTAAAATAACTTTAGGTAGCACAAGTCTGAGGAGACAAAGGGGATGTGGCAGCTCGCTCCAAAAGGTATAGCATTTTGGGGGGGGGGGTGCCACCCCTTCTCCACAATGCCTCCAAATCAGAGTGCAATCCTACCAGCAGTTTGGCTGGTACAAGGGCCACCACATTTGGGCCACTCTCGGAGTCAGGGAGGATGGCACACGTCCGTGTGTTGTCTTCTCTAACTCCGAGAGTGATCCAAAGGCGCTTTTCGGTGTCTCTTGTGCCAGCCAAACATTTCTGGCCAAACTGGGCCAGCCTAACTCCAGGTTAGGATTGCACCCTCAGTCAAACTTTTTCCTTTGGGAGGACAATTGATTTTCTGGCAATGGGTGCTTTGTTGTTGTTCTTTTCTATACAAACAGGAATGAATCACAAGCTCTTGTAAGAATAGGTTCAATTCCAGTAGGATACCGGACCTCATTTCCTCCTAAAGAGGTCCAGTATCCTACTGGAATATATTGTTCTACAGACCAATAGTGAGAACCTCTCTTATCTCTTCAGATCAATATTCCTGGGATTCCCTGTGACGTTCTAAAAATAGGCGTCTCTCACTATATATTTTAGCACCGCTAATTGCGTTTTCGCAGGCCCTCCCAAAGAGGGTTATCAACATAGCTTACAAACCGTCATCTTTTCACAACCGATCAGGAGTTGGCTGTTTCCCCGTCAACCCTCCACACATCTCTCTCGGTTCAGCGCACGACGCAGTCCGTGTGGAAACTCTACACAAACGCTGACACAAGAAGCCCGTCCCTGTGTAAAAGGAATATTCTCAACCATGGTGCCACATATTTGGCCCTGCGCTTGGGTGGCTGGAAATGACTTGTCACGTCCGCAGACCAGTAATTTGTTTTATTTTTAAATGGCTTTGCCGGGCGGGTGATTAATAGCTCCCAGCAACGAGCTCAAAATAAGCCTGGCACT
This sequence comes from Lerista edwardsae, assembly GCA_029204185.1. NCBI lineage: Eukaryota > Metazoa > Chordata > Lepidosauria > Squamata > Scincidae > Lerista > Lerista edwardsae. Next base: position 1,546,495 of record JAJKFI010000066.1, on the reverse strand, counting down.
GATGGAGCTGGGGGGAGGGGGGAGTTTGACGGCGAGGGGGTCGTTGGGCGACCATAGTAGGGCATAGGTAGGATGAATGGCATAGCAGGCACCAGGGCAGCAGAAATGTTTTGTGCTATTTGTGGCAAGAGGTTGCAGCTGCAGATGGTGTGGCTGTCACAGTGTAAGGCCCTGGGGCCCAGGGAAACGATGGCTTGGCCAGACTCTCCTTGATCGTTGTCACTGCCTCTTCTCTAGAAGAAGACACATGCAGAGCACGCCGACAATTCTCCAGGAGATCAATGCTAAGAGCACACTTGGGGAGCCAACCACCATCTTGGGTGTCGCATGTCATTGAGCCTTGCGTGCTGAGCATTTGTTTCCTAACAACAGCCCTGATTAGAAGCAGAATGCTGGGATGGGAAGATGGGATTTAACTGTTTGCCCTCCTGCAGTGGTGATTAACGCCCCCCCCCATCACCACTACCACCAGTGCTGGATGCCCAGAGGGAAGGAAACCACCATTGTCGCCAAATGGTGAGTTGTACCCCACAGGGCCTTTCGAGGGCAGCCCATCCATTAGGCATGGTGATGAGGATTGCATCAGTGGCACTCTGTGTGTGTGGGGGGGGGGGAAGAGGGTAGAGGATTTGGAGTACCCTTCACCCCAAATCTGCTGCCGCTACCACCTTCTCCAGATGCAACCTCAATTGATCCGCCCAGCAAGAACAAGTGGATCACGCACCTCCTTACCTTGCTCCAGATACAGCATGGAAGTGGTGGACTTCAGGCAGCATTGAGTGGCAGTCCAGGTTGCACGGCATTGGGGCCTTTTCTGTGGTGGCACCTTATGTGGGGAATTCCTTCCCTGGATACGGCCATCAGGTGACCATTTTTAAATCACCAAGTGAACACTGTCTTATTTGCCCAAATGTTTAAGAGCCTTTTCTTGATTACTTTTTCCGTTTTTGTTTTGTTTTGTTTAAATGATTATGTGCTGTGCTGTGCTGTACTGTGCTGTGCATTTTAACAGGAATGGCTTTTCCTTTTTATTATCAAGTTGTTTGAAATATCATGAGTTGCTCTGGGAACTCAATTGAATTAATTCAACGCAATTAGTTGAAAGGCAGGATTTTAAATCAGTCAAACAAACAATAACTTCTTTAAACTTGTTCCATGCCCTCCCTACTGAGAAACATACACTACTTTCTACATTGCCATGGATTGGGGGAATGGCTTCCTTGTGAAAAGATGTCATCATGACTTTCAGACAAAGTTATGCTCAGGCATCGCTCATTTAGCAAGCATGTCATAGAACAGAGCATCAGTTTCTCTGACTTGGAGCACAATCCTAATCTGGAGTTAGGCCAGCACAGTTAGGCCAGCAAAGTTTGGCTGGCAAAAGGGACACAGGAAAATATGTTTGCATCACTCTCTGAGTCAGAGAGGCCAGCACACAGACGTGCGCCACCCTCCCGGACTCCAAAAGTGGTCCAACGTGCTTTATGATGGCCCTTATGCCGGTCAAACTTTGCTGGCCTAACTGTGCCGGCGGTTAATATTGCACCGCCAAAGACGACAATGTTTCCATGTTATCTTTATACTAAATCTTAGGCAAACATTGTACACCATTTTTAGAGATTGGCCTCACATGCCATAGGAATCTTCTCAAACCTTGGAAGAAAGAAGTCTATGCCACTCCAGAACTTGTTTGACCAAACGTTCCCATCTCACAGCTCAGCCACTGTTGTGGTGGGTGTTGTACGTGGTTTTTTGCAAGATCTTTATTATAAAGTTTCTACCCCCACACACAAACATTTCTCTTGACCCTTTAGTTCACAACCAGATGTTTTGAGCACCTAAATAGTTTCTTTAGGATCCCCTGAAAGGTTAAATGTGCATCGCTATTGCCTTTACTTCCCCAAGGCCCCTGAAAGAAAGTATTGTTGCCTCAGACTGCCTCCCAAATCCCTTTACAATTTTAAACAGAAAATAAGAATCGTGAGCATCAAACTTGTAAACAATTCCTTTTACAGTGATAAGTTCCTGTGAGAAAGAGAATACATTGTTGGATTGAACATGAAGGAATGCAGTAAATAATCCACTGAAGTGAGAATTGTAGTGATGCTGGACAATGTTTGGTGAGGCTGTATCAGAATGCAGGCAGAGAAATTAAGAAAGAAACTAATCATCTCTCCCGAAAATAGACCAGTATGCTTTAAGACAAGTTTTTTTATTATTAAACATACCAATGCTGCCCACCCAGAGTCCCAGCACCACACAGAGAGAACGACTTTATGTCAGAATTCAGAAAGGACTTCAGAAGTCCTAACAAGCCCAAAATGTGTGGGATGTAGACTTCCCTGTGTGAGGATACACAGGGCGTGTTTTGACATACATCGTATCTTGTTTTTTGAGGGTTTTGCAACTCTGCTCATAAACTACACTCAAGAGGGTCAATTACACTGCGTAAACAAATTGAAACAATTCTGTGTTTATCTGAACATTTTCGTGCTTCTTTATTAATTTTGTGGTGAGGATTTTTAAAAAGTGCTTGGCATCTGTAGCTTAGCCACAATGTGTGCTATGCAGTTGTAAAATAGGGCACATATTACAGAGCGCAATCCTATAACCCCGTTGTGCTGGCGCCACGCTCTTGCACAGGCCGAACGCTGTCACAAACGTGCCATCAAGCGCATCAGCGTCGACAGTACAGCGTTAGACCGGCGCAAGCAGTAGCGCCAATGCTCGGGCACCATTGTGACCCCCAGCAGTGCCAGCCTTGTGCTGGTTAAGCATCGGCGGCGTGCAGTTGGTGCTGGGCCTCACCAAGGGCATTCCAGAGGCGTGCCGGGGGCATAACTGGGCGGCGCAGTGGGCAGAGACGGGGGTTGTGACACAGGATGGCCATAGTGCCAAATCCTAAACCCCGTCCCCAGCCTCGGCGGCCTCGATTCAGGCCGCTCCCATGCACACGCACCTGCACCTGCAAAACAGCGGGCGCAGATCCAAGTAGCCCCATTGGAATGACTAGGGCTTATGCGGGTGCAAGGGGAAAACCTCCCCTAGGCCTGCACTTCACTGCTGCCGCCTCCCAAAGGGCTTTAGGATACAGCCCTGTCATGTTGGCCTTACTATGCCAGCCTTACTTAGGATTGCGCTGACAATGCATATTAGGCAAAAGGATTTTAAAAAACCCAATATTTAAGATAACTAAAAAAGTGTCGATGATACAAAAAACAATTATTACCGTTTGAAACAGTGCATCTGGATTGTATAAGGAACATTAAAAATTCAACAGAAACCATTTTGGTGTTCCACAGTGTTCTCTCGGCATGGGAGTCTGTTTTGGCTCACTTGCTTGATTCAGGTCAGATCCAAACAGAGCTTATTTTAATATGCTAAAATACACCCAAAAGCTGCTGCATCATTCAATAGCTCAGGCTAGGCCCAGGGCAAACCTCCTCCCACTTCCTGCTCTCTGCACTATCAGATTACATCTATCAGTAAGCAATGCTTTGACGCTCCTTTTAACAAGAACTCCTATGTCTAAGAATGCAACAGATTCACTAAGAGCCCAATCCTATACCGTGCCAGGCCTGCACTCAGTAGTGTCATCTACAAATGAACTAACGGAACGCTGGGCGGGACTTACACAGGGCTTCCGCGTGATTGGCAGCCCGCCGATTTTGTTCTGCGGCTGCCCTGGCCTTGGAGGGGCTGCCCCCCAGTTGACGTGTGCCCCCCCACTGCTTGCCCAGGCACCCGGCGAGCCCCCCACCCATCTCCCCCAGCAAGCAGGCACCCCCCGAGGCCAGGGCAGCTGCGGAACGAAATGGGCAGGCAGCCAATCACGCGGAAGCCCCGCGTAAGTCCCGCCCAGCGTTCCGTTAGTTCATTTGTAGATGACGCCACTGCCTGCACTGTATCCAGTGCAGAGTATGAGGCAGCTGTAGTTCACCTCAGGGTAAAGGAATAAGCTCCAGCAGACCCAACAGGGCTTCTCAGATCTGTGCTAGCAAAATCACTGGCTAAGTCGGAGCAGCCCATGCAAGGCCAACCGGGCCGGGGTTAGGATACGGCCTCCCCGGGCAGACCCGCCCACAGGCCCACCCTCTCTCTACCCCAATCCACCTCTCTCCTGCCCTTCCTGGGCCCTGTGACCACTGAACTGGCCAGTGCTGCCCCAGTTTACCTGGACAGTACGGAGGTCAGGTTTAGCCTCTGTGGGCTGGCATGACTGCCTACACTGGCCCTTCTCCTTCCCACAGTGGCACAGGAATGCCTTATGGTACACTGGCCACACGTTTTGGCTGGCACAACTGACATACGCTGGCCGAACAGGTGCTCGGGATTGCACCCTAATAATCCCAAACTGGGAGAGGAAGGGTTTGTAACCTAGTTGGATGGTAAAATCCTCCCTGCAAAAGACAACAATCATATACAAGCCAGATAGAATACTGTGGAGAGTACCGGAGCGCAATCCTATACCTGCGTTGTGCCAGTGCTGCACTCTTGTGCCGGTCCAGTGTTGTCACAAGCATGCTGTCAGGTGCATCTACGCCAGCAAATTGGGCACAGGACCGGCGCAAGCAGCAGTGTCAGCGCACAGGCGCCACTGCGCCCATCAGCTGTGCCAGCCGGGCACGAGTTGAGCGTTGGCGGCACTTGGTCGGTGCAGGACTTTGCCAAGGACATTGCAGAGGCATGCCTGGGGCGTAACAGGGCAGCGCAATGGGCAGCGACAGGGGTGGCGACACACGATGGCTGCAGAGCCGCATCCTAAACCCCGTCCCCAGCTAGGGCGCTCTGATTTGGGCTGCTGCTGCACACATTGATCTGTGCCTGCAAAACAGCAGGCACAGATCCAAGCAGCCCCATAGGGCTGGCTGGGGCTTACCTGGGTGCAAGGGGAAAACCTCCCTTTTCTCTGCGCTGTGCTGCTGCCGCCTCCTAATGACCTTAGGATGCAGCCCTGTTGTGCCGGCCTTGCTAAACTGGCACTGCTTAGGATTGGGCTGTTAGTGTTTTATAATAATAATAATAATAATAATAATAATAATAATAATAATAATGTATTTATATACTGCCTTTCTTAAGATCACTAGATTTCTCTAATGACTGTAACTCAAGGCGGTTTACATAGGCAGACTTTTATTCACAAACCCGAAGGTTTTTACAATATACAGAAATGTTCTAACTTTCAAGAACAAACACTCATACAGATGGATCTTTCTGGATTTAGCCTTCTTTCTTATCCACCCGTCTGTCTTCTGCTGGCTGATAAGAGGCTTCCCTGCTCCCACCAGAGACGCAGCTGACTTCGGCACACTCCTCCTCCCACAAGGCAGCTGGAACTCAGCTTTTAATCAGCCGCAGTTTGCAAGGTCTGCCGCTCACAGAGACTTCCAGTAGTCTCAAGCTCACAACCTTCAGATCTTCAGCTGTTATCTGCGGGCAAACGGAGGCATTAACCCTCTCGGCTAAATCTTCTGCCCTCTTATAATGCTCTCTTCTGCTTTCTCACCCTTTGCAAGGGCCAGACTCTTTGATCGCTTGAGATGTTTGTGTGCAGTGATGCTTCGGAGAGATGTAAGGAGCTTGGAGGATCTTCTTTTGCTTAAGCCTGAGGTTGGAGGCCTACTACCCTGGGCAATTGTACGCCAGTGCCCGTGTGCAAAGCTGCAGCCCATTTAAATCAAATCTGACACCCAACACCTTGCTGTTTTCTCAGCCGGCCTACCCCAGATATTTCCTTCCAGTTCTGACAGAATGTGTATTCACAGGGCTGCCCTGGAATAACAAGTTTTCATTTGGAGACGGTTGTACAGGGAGCTTTGTGGTGTGGCAGCCTGCCAAACAGTGAACATTTAGCCGGGAGAGCTCACTATTGGGTTGTTAATTTGACATGCAGAACAGAGTGGTTAGGCTCTCTCTGAACACCGTTAGGCTCCCAGTACTAAATTATGTTGAACATTTGCTTTCAGGTTTAAGCCATGAGAGTATAAAACCTGACTTCAGCAAAGCTGATCTGTCAAAAAAAAACCAAAAAAAGTGGGGAGGGAGGGAAACAACTGGTATTCCCTTTGACCCAATCCATTTTCCCTGCCAGGCTGTGTGATCATTACAGCATTTGCATCTTTAGCGAGAGCTACAGTTTGAGACTTGTACAAACCTTTCCCAATGGCCACATCGTGGAGGTGGCTGAAAAGGTGAAAAATTTGAAATAGAGATACTCTAGGGATGATCGGAAAGTCAGGCTGGCCAAGGCTTCCGCAGAGGCACATGGAAGGCCTGGTGCCAATTACAGCTTTTGCGGGAATTATGGCATTAGAATGATGACATGAACAATCCCGTTGTCAGATCTACCTACTTGACTGCCTGCTGCCTTTTACAAAACAAGGCATCAAATAGGTTTGCCAAGTCTTAGGGGAGTGGCAGCAGGATGCAAGTATCTTATGTCTTGTGTGCTCCCTGAGGCATCTGGTGGGCCACTGTGAGATACAGGAAGCTGGACTACATAGACCTTGGCTTGATCCAGTGGGGCTGTTCCTATGATCCTAGGGTTTGAATTATGGGGCTTTAGCCTCCTCACTGCTCCAGGGAAGAAGTAAATCTCAATGTGAGGATGTACCATAGATTCATGGGGGCAGGGTACTTTCTGCTGGGCTTCTGCAGCAAGTCACCTCTCCCATGCCCCCAAGATCCACAAGGTGAGGCTCCTCCCATGATCACCTGAGAGCCAATCTCTATTCCCTCCAGGTACCACTGAGCTCCATTCCTCCCCTATCTGCTAGGTACCACCTTTCAGCTCCATCATCTCATTCTGGGTCTGAGCCTTACAAAGATACTTTTTCCTATTAGTTTTGTAACCACCAATATCACCCCCACATTTTCAGTATTTGTCTTTGTCCCATGTGACAGCCAATTGACTTCATGCTTAGTGTTTGTCACTCTTTGTTCTCTGTTTGTGAGTGCTGTGTGGATGTAAGTGAGTGCTCTGTTCCCCCCCCCCCCCCGGTTTTAGTACATTTTTGTGGAATGCCTGAGATTGGCATTGGCCCATTTCCACATGGTTGGCAGTGGTGTCACCACTGGGTTTGTGTCTCCCAGGGCCACCCTGGGGTCTAAAGAGATGTCACTCCAGTGATGGCCAGGCCACCAGTTGGCTGTGTGCGTGCCCCTGCTCACTGCTTGATTCACCCTGGTGGTGCTTCTCTGGCAATTTGCGCCTGAGTGGTTGTGGTGATTGCACATAGGGCCAACATCAGTCTGACATGAAGCTGCTGCACCATGGACAACTGGCTGTGTGGAGTGTCTATGGATGCAGACAGTGCTACTGGGAAGCTGCACAGTGTTGCTAGGCCTATGATGTTTCTCCTCTCCCTTTGTGCTGGATGGGCTTAGGATACAGCCATCTTTGCTAGGTGTGCCTTTGACACACTGTTCATGTAGGATTGGGCCATAAGTCTTAGATTTTGGACTTCTCACCAATACTGGTGGGATTTGACTTCTTCTTTTTCTTTTGGAAGCCATTTAGAATTTGGTTTGGTGTACTCTACATTCCGAAATAGATAAAATATCAAATATTAAAGATAGCCTGACAATCAGTCAAGAATCACTTGTAGCTTTTGGTCATTTAACTGTAAGTTTTCTCCAATTAAAAAAGACAGCTTTTGGTTCAATATCATAAAAAAATAACACCTGTACTGGTATTTAGAAAGGATCATATTTATTTAAATTGAATTAAAAAAAAGTATTATTAACATGAGCCTTGTTGGATCAGACCAATGTCTGTCTAGTGTAGTTTCTCTGTACAAGTGATGTAACACTTCCAGCTCACTAGGCCTCAGAATGCGAATTAGGGCAACAGGAGACTTTCTGAAGCGTGCAGAGGCTGTGCATGACCTCTGTGGGTTTCAGAAAGCCTCCAAGAGGTGTTTTAAAAGCACTTCCGATTTTTACCCAAAAATCTAGAGGGCTTTCTGAAGCCCACAGAAGCACTGTTCAGCCTCTGTAGGCCTCAGAAAAGCTCCCAGACATGACCTGAGAACATCTCTAGTCATGTCCAGGAGCTCAGGTCTGGGTGGTCTTGGGAGCTCAGATAAGACTCAGCCCCCCCTTGACCACACGTCCCTGAGGTGGGTGAGGGCATGAGGCCCCTGCCGCAACTCCCCAGCCTACCACTCAATGCAAACCCTTTGATCGGCCTCATGGCTGGGCTGCCTGAAGCAGAGGCGGATCTAAGGGGGGGCAAATCTGTAAGTTTTGCAAGAAGCTTTACCCTGTCATATAAATCCCTCCTCTCCCTTGCTGCTGTAGCCAGTAAGCAATGCCAAGATGTTGCTGTTCCCTGTGAGGATTGGCTAGAACAGTGCAGGAGAGGAGTGTTTTCCACTGCAAGGTAAGGCTTCTTGCAAAACTTACAGATTTGCCCCCCCTTAGATTCTGCAATTCACTGAATCCTCAGTCCCAGATGTCGCCTTCACAGTGTGGTTCTCTCCTCTGGCCATGTGACATCAAGCTTCAGCAGGTGATCATAAGTCCAGCCTGGACAGTTCCTCAAAGCTGGACTCCGTTCTTTTGCCGGCTGGCCTTCTCACAACATTCCCACACTGGCTCATTAGCTCCACAGTGACGCCGTTCTGCCACAACAGGTACTGCAGCTTGTCACAGCCTGGCATTCCGTCTCCCATCCAAAAATTGACCACAGATTCTCCTGCTTAGCTTCAAGCAGTACCAGCAGCTCAACCACAAAGGACTTGCACCAGCCCAGAGGCAAGTATGGATTGCTCTGCCCAAGTGGCAGTGTCTTACACCATTACTGCTTTGTGCCACTGTGTTCCACAATGTGTTCCACAATGCTTTTCTAGGACGCAGTCTTATGCTCGCCAGGAACAAATACTTTACTAAATAACATGGCGGAAAATCATTTAAATCCATATTTTACAGTGACAAGAAACAGCTGTCCTTGTTAAAATTGTTTTAACCATTTTTATTTTTTACGTTTTGCTTGATCACAATATAACAATAACAATATAACAATATAACAATATTAAGGCAATAATCGTGCAAAAAAATGACAACAGAGAGCTTTAAAAATGGAAATCAGATGGCATCGTTCAAGTAAAGTTTTTTAAAAATAATAAAAATAACAAATATGTATGTGGTGCTTGTCAAACAGCATCCCATTCAGAGTTATTTTTAAAAAGGGAAACCGCTTAATGCTCAGTATTTCTGACTTGCTTTTGTCCTGTGAAACTCTCAAATGGGATGTCAATTGTCCCCATTACTAATTGTTCCCAGATTCTTTCTCATCAGTTATTTAATAAGGGGAAAGAAGGATTCCCTTTCCATGGCTGAAAAGTCTCTGTCTAGATGCAGTACATACTGATGTGATTAAATCTGTACAAAGGTTTTAGAAAGAAACCTGTATCTTGAATTCTAACTGGCATCTCATAGAAAAATAATAATTCATGCAGCCTTTTCTCATGAAAGAGAGTTGTATGGAATACTTCCCCCAAATTCAATCACAGGGGGAGGGGTTGTAACTTGACTGCATCTGGGTGGAGCATTCAGATATCTTACTGAGACCGCAATCCTAAACTGGAGTTAGGCCGGCATAAACTAAGCCAGCAAAGTTTGGCCAGCACAAGGGCCACCATAAAGCATGTTTGGACTACTCTCGGAGTCAGAGAGGATGGCGCACATCTCTCTGCTGGCCTCTCTGACTCAGAGAGTGGTCCGAACATACTTTCCGGTGGCCCTTGTGCTGGCTAAACTTTGCTGGCTTAGTTTATGCTGGCCTAACTCAGTTTAGGATTGTGCCCTGAGGAATGGCAGGAAGATCCTGCCTTCCCTTCCAATGGGAAGGGCACTGGGTGGGAGGGGCCTGTACTGCTCCTGCCCCCCCAAACTTCAGTGCATGGCTAACAAGTGACAAACAGTTCTGAGGATATGGGTGGAGAGGTGAGAATACGTGCGGCATTGAGAGCACTAGGTGTAGCAGTGAGCCAATTGGGGACTGTTTCTTCCTTAACCACAGTTTCTGGACGGTGGCAGCAGGACCATAGACTTCTGGTCCAGGAAGTGCCCTGTAGGGCATACTCAGGAGACAAGGGAGCATCCAGTGAATTGGGTGAGGAAAGAAGGCCTTTTTGCTGTGCCTGTGTGAACACCATGAGAGGCAAGTAGCAGCTGCATCACAGGATTGGACTAGGGTGAGCTTGTATGCACAGATGAAGAGGGGCTTGCATGCATGGCTAACAAAGCTTCTTTCTGGTGGGTGGAGCCACTAGTAGAAGCTGAGCTGACTGGCGTAGAGACTTCAGAGTTATTTTCAGGGCAGATGGTGTGTCGAACAGTGGCCCCAAGCTTGGTTTCAAAACTGGCAAAGCAGTCAGCACCATCACCAGCTATTTGGCAGCCATGACCTTCGGGTATGTGTGTGTCAGGATAGCACCACAGAATCAGATGCATGTTGGATGAGAATGCCCAAGAGCAGTGGTTCTCAAATGTTGTAGATCGGGACCCACTTTTTAGAATGACACTTGTGTTGGGACCCACTGGAAGCGATGTCATTAATAACCTAGAAGTCATGTCATCATCAAGCAGGAAGTGCCATCATTGTGCATAATAAAATGACACTCCTGGAATGCAAGCCGGGAATTGCACAACCATGAAACATCCCTTGCAGAAAGCAAGATTAGGACAAAACATTATGTCAAAGCAATAAATTAAAACAAAACAAAACACCTCACTTGAGAATTTAAACCGTCAACACACACAAAAGGAATATTTTTCTGGTCCTCGACCGCAATAAATGATAAATGAAATGAAATGAAACAAAAGGAATATAGCAAGAGGAAGGTCTGCAGTTTTCAAGATGGCAGCTCCCAGCTTTCTGCGACCCACCTGACATCAGGTCACAACCCACCAAGTGGGTCCCAACCCACAGTTTCAGAAACACTGTATAAGAGATCAGAACCAACCATTGACACCTGAGATGCTATTGGCTGTCCATGAAGGAATTTTGCTCCTCAGACCACAGGGCAGTTTTGTTTAAGGCAACAGACCTCATCGTCATAGTCCTCTTTGGTGCTTTTTGATTCAGTGAGTTTGTGGCAAAGTGTGAGAGGAATTTATTGGGATATGTGTTGTTGGCTGGGGGATATGCTTATCAAAGTACAGCAGTCCAAGACTAGACAAAGAGACAGGCAGCAGGTGGTGCAATTGTGCAGGGTTCCATGCTGTGCCCTATCAATGCTCTGGAAGAGTACCTGTCCTTAAGGGGTTACTGGGAGGGGCCACCGTTCTGGCACCAAGATGAGAGCTCAATTGCATGTGACTATTTCCGTTTCAGTTAGAACCTTATTCCAACCTTTTTTCCGAGCTTCATGCAAAATTCGTTTGCAGAATTCATTAATCTTTGACACTTGTGTGGAGACCCACCAGAAATGATGTCATTAATCTGGAAGTCATATCATGGCCAAAAGTGACATCATTGTGACATAATAAAATGACTCTCCTGGAATGGAAGCTAATTGTGGAATGCAAATTAAAACAAAAATCTAGAAAAATGTTCTACAGAAACAAACCCCAACTACTCAGTATTGTACAGTAGATGTGAATTTCCACTGAGCTAAGAATTGCTATGGATTTTTTTTTGCATTCTTATCCAGAACATATACTGGTCTGAATGTGGAATGCTTTGACTGTTCTTCACATTTCCAAATAAAATCCAATAAAAAAATGTGAAATACATTCAAGGCAGATCAGGGGGCTTCACAGAGCCCATGTGGCAAGGCAGTCACTTTTCTCTAACTGTTCTGTGAATTAGACCACTGCACTATCATTCATCTTTGGAGAGATTCAAACATGTTTGGATATGTTTTAAGAGGCAAAAATATATATTGCTTTCTGAAAAGACACTTGCCATTCACAGCACCCTCCTTTCTTGCTCCAGTCACTCACCGAACTTGGACAAGCAGCCAGTTGCCTGGTTTTTCTAGCAGGAGAGAGACAGCTGCAGGCTTGCCCTTTGTCCTGGTCTTAAAGGGCCAGGAGACAGAACACAGGCACAACATATTGCCCTTACAGCAATGCAGGTCATTCCTTGAATTTAGAAGCAGTTCCCCATGGGAACCAAACAGCAAGCTTCATTTTACGGAAGTAAACAATAACAATAACAATACTGAAATAAACACAAATAAGAAGTAAGTGAAACAAAGGATCTTTCTGAAGGCAGTGGCCGGAAAGTCTGCTATTTTTGAATTTATGAGAGCTCTTCACTCGAATATTCAACCCAGTCTAGGTAGTCATCGCAAAATACAAGATTTTCTCTTCCTAGATTTGGATGAAACAAATCCTAGGATAAAACATATCCTAGGAAAAGGGCCTTCTCGGTGGTGGCACCTTGCTTATGGAATTTCCTTCCCCTGGAATTAAGAAATGTCCTTCCATGCAGACATTTTGATGGGCCCTTAAGACCTTTTTATCTGTGAAAGCTTTTACTTACGATGCAGGCTAGCACTTTTATTGAGCTGTATTTTAATATTGGGGCCCAGGGTGTTTGTTTTTTAATTGTTTTCAGCTTTTTTTAGTATTGTTTTTATTTTAATTGTATTTGTTTCATTTTTTTTAATTATTAGCAGCACCTTGGGTTCCCCTCCATGTGGGAGAAAGGCAGGATAGAAGTACAGTAAACAAACAAACAAATGCTCAAATTTCAGATTTCCACATTTGTAACCAGGGCAACACAAGACCTCCTCCAGTCTGAGGCAGTGAGCCAAATTCTGCCCCCTGATTGGTGGTGTGCCAGCCTTTACTCCCCTGACATTCTAGCTCACCACTCTTCTGCCCTCCACACTTATGTTTTGTCCCCCTCTTCCTTTCTAATCCAGGAAGTGAGAGGAGAAGGATCAGTAGAGGCAAGAGGGTGGACAGAAGTGGCACCCCCTGCCAGTCTACTGCCCAAAGTAAAATCTCCACTCACTTTATGGATGGGATGGCCCTGTTTTCAGCCTCCTTACCTATTTTGCTGCCCAGGCTTCTGTAGGAGCAGAGGTCTGTGTTTTGTAAAAACCCACACTGTCTCCCTCCATCTGTTCGCAGTGTGAGCCAGAGGCTCCTCATTGCCAGAGGCAGTGAACAGTGTGTCATTAGTATAGACCAGCAGTCTTCAGATTGGAGACTGCTGCACCGGTGAAAAGCCGTCCACCGTGGATCCGGCATCCACCCTGCCCTTCCCCTAGGTGACTGGCTTCTGCCATTCCACCTTGGACACTCACAAAGATGCCAACTACAACCTCCAGGGGTCTTCGCAGAGATCCAATTCTGGGGTCTGCCACCCCCATTCTGTGCAGAAGCAGCTTGCCACGAAGATCCCAGGGGGCTGTAGTCTGGGTCTTCGTGAGCATCCAGGGCAGAATGGCAGAAGCCAGTCACCTGTGGGAAGGGAAGGGTGGATGCCGGATCTGGCCCGCAGGCTGAAGTTTAGCGACCCCTGGTATAGACACAATCCCCAAGACACACAGAGTAGGCAGCAGCCATATGCTACCGCCATGAACCATATGCTACCCTTGACTCAGCTGTCAGCATGTCACATTCTTCATTCTGTCCAGAACTCTAGGTCACTGTGGGCCCAATCCTACCTAACTTTCCAGGGCTGATGCAGCTGTGCCAATGGGGCATGCACTACATCCTGTGGTGGGGGAGACCAGTAGCTTTCCTAGAGGGGGGCAAAATGCTGAATCCAGGAATCTGAATGCCTGTGTAAAGAAGCCCCTCCTCTTGGACTTCTGACCTTTTGCAGTTGCAAAAGTGTCTCCTCCGTTTTGCTTTTGCACCTGTGAATGGCTCTGAAGATGAGAGGGAGAGGATGCTTTACACAGGTGTTCAGGAGCCTGAAAAAGTTAGCATGGGGGGGGGGGCTCTAGGAAGGCCACTGGGAGAAGCAGTTACAGAGTTCTTCTCACGTGAAGGGAAAATTTGTTCCTTTATTGCGTCTGCATTGCGTCTGCATCAAAAGCTGGAAAGTTGGATAGAATTGGACCCTCAATCACACATGGCATCCCCTCCTCAAATGTAGTCTCATGACTGTCTGGTGCCATTGGAGCACAACAGCCTTGGTCAACACTTTTCTGGATTCCCACCGAGTTTAGCAGACACCTAGCCATCGGTTTGGTCTGCATTACCTTGCAACATCCATTAATGTCAAGCCAGCCTATCAAAGCTTGGATGATTAAGCTGTGAGATTTGTGTTGGGAAACGCAAGATTCTAGCCAAGGAAGGTCTGATGAAAAATGTGAAGCTATTCATTGAGGATGGAGTTAATTTGTTGGTTGCTTCCCAGCTGAATAAGCTTTCAGAACAATTTACCCAACATAATTAAGGGCGCAATCCTCACCTGGAGTTAGGCCAGCACAGTTAGGCCAGCACAGTTTGGCCGGCACAAGGGCCACCGTAAAGCACATTTGCACCACTCTTGAAGTCAGGGAGGTTGGCTCACATCTGTGTGCTGGCCTCTGACTCCGAAAGTGGTCCAAACATACTTTACCGTGTCCCTTGTGCCAGCCAAACTTTGCTGGCCTAACTGTGCTGGCCTAACTCCAGGCTAGGATTGCACTCTCAATATGTTAGTTAATAAGTTAGTTCCTCTGTTAGTTAATAAGTATGACCATTATTATGTTTCAGCAGCCTCAAAATGAATGGCTAGCCTGGCTAGTCTGTGGCCAGGTAGACCCTGCTCTCCTGGCTCCCTCAGAAGGTGGTAGGGTCTATCTTCAGTCTTCCATATTTGTACACATGTACATATTGTCAGGAGAGTGACTGCTTATGCATTCATTATAAAAGTCAACATGTGGGGCTGGACCCCTCAAAAAGATCAGGTCCAGCTTCCCATATGTGTCCTTGCCCTACGCTGAACATCATCTGTGATTAATGAAATACGTGAACAACAGTACATGCGTAGAGATCAACAAACAAAGCCAGTGGTTCCCAAACCTTTTTGAGTGTTGGCTCGACCTACTGAGCCATTGGCCGTGGCTCCCCATTAGGACTACAATCCTATACATTGCATAGGGTGATGGGTTTTTTTTGTGAAGATTCCACCGCTTCTTTGGCTGGTTTCCATTGCTCCCCAGGGAGCAGTTTCGACCCACTGATCAAAGCTATATTAACAAGAAACCCCCCCCCCACATTCAGTAAATATAGGCACATTCCCACTGGCTCCTGATGTGGATGTGCCCATTGGTCATGCATCACCTCCTGTGATCAAGTGCTTCACACTTTGTCTGCAAGAGGCAAAGCTGAATGCATTCTACGCAGTTCATGAGCTTGAGTGGCCAGAGTTCTACAATCTTCCAGGGGAACTATCAAACAGAGAGCGCAATCCTAACCTGGAGTTAGGCCGGCACAGTTAGGCCAGCAAATTTTGACCAGAACAAGGAACACTATAAAGTATGTTTGGACCACTGTCAAAGTCAGAGAGGGCAGCACACAGATGTGTACCATCCTCCCTGACTCCGAGAGTGATCCAGACACGCTTTATGGTGGCCCTTGTGCCAGCCATACTTTGCTGGCCTAACTGTGCTGACCTAACTCCAGGTTAGGATTGTGCCATCAATACATACATACATACATAATATTTATTTATTTATTTATTTATTTATTTATTTATTTATTTATTTATTATTGGGAGTGGGGATGAAATCTAAGAACTAAGCCAAAATGCCACCCACAGCTTTGCCATCCTGTTTGCTTGGAGTGAAGTGAATGACCATTTCTGTAGTCAGGTGGCGCACAAATGCAGCCATGTGTTTAGCCTACGTGAATTGCCAGTCATTGGAATTCAAGTTCTTAAGTTATCCTGCAAACCCGCAAAGCACTGGAAGTCCAATTTCCAATATTCAGCCATTTCTCATATTTAACTGACCTTTGACCTTTGTTGTCTTTCAGGGCAGGCCTGGACAGAGTCCTCTCCAGCTGCCGGGAGTCCATTCCAGCCTCCTCCGAGCACACTCTGTACTGGTGATGTCACTTAGAGCTGACCTTTTGAAGCTGGCTCGATGCTGGTTCTGGCTCATTTCATCCGTATGACGAATATGGTTGGGAGTGTGTATGAAGGGTGGGTTTCCCCTACTATCTTGCATTACAAAGAATCAGCCCCTTCTTTCTTCCTTTCCCCTTTCATCATGTTAACTTCAGCTGATCTCTCTTCGTCCATTGAGGATAACGCACCAATCCCTGTTTCTTCTCTGTCCATCTATGCACTTATCCAGACTACAATTGATTTCCAGACGATAAAAGTGACAGCACCTACAACCTAGAAAAGACTGAAAATAGTAGTATAGTGTTTATGTCCTTAAGAGTGCAATCCTAACCTGGAGTTAGGCCAGCACAGTTAGGCCAGCAAAGTGCGGCCGGCACAAGGGCCACCGTAAAGCATATTTGGACCACTCTCTGAAACAGGGAGGATGACACACATCTGTGTGCTGGCCTGTCTGACTCCAAGAGTGGTCCAAACATACTTTATAGTGTCCCTTGTGCTGGCCAAAGTTTGCTGGCCTAACTGTGCCGGCCTAACTGCAGGCTAGGACTGTGCTCTAAATCTTTGCACCACATAAATATCTGGTGGCATAGCTAAGGCATCTGGGGGTACAAAAATTTTTAACACCCCCTTGGGTACAGAGTGCCTTTCAGAGGCCTCTAAGAGGATCCTCTGGAGGCATCCAAAACGAACTTCCAGTTTTTGGTGGAAACCAAAAGTGCCTTTTGGAGGCTTCTGAGACAACCCACCCCCAATGTGTGGTACCTGGGGCAGTGTATCCCCTGCCCCCCTTAACTATGCCACTACAGGGGAGCTGAGTTGGAAAACTAGATTCAGATGGCACAAAGTAAGAAGGCTTGGCCCTACCTTGTGGAGAGATGGTCAACCTCCACTCCTAAAGCTGCAGCTTTGACTACATTTTATATCTCCAGGGCACTATCAGTCCAGTCGATTAAAAATATGGAGGATATACGTATGTCTGAATTATTTTCTTTCAGAAATTGGAAACACGGGAAAGGTCCACACCATGTCCTCCATGTTCATAAATCAAAGACTGAGCATGGTTTAGGATGGTGCAAAGGCTGAGTAGTTCATGCCAAAGCATCACTGCTAGAATGCACTTCTTCAATATACCGATGACATGCTCTGTAGATGTTTCTGTGTTCACAGTTGTCGTGCTCCCTGCGATCGACCACTTTCCTTTCCGTAGCGGTGTGTGGGACTCAAATGTTTATGTCAGCATCTTAAGCCTCACACCCAGAGGGAACGAGGGGAAGAATACCTCGGAGTTAACATGATAAAACAGACCTGGTTGATGCCATAAATCAGAAGGATTTTAGCATCTGATGACATACTTTAATTCCTGTCAGAAAAGAGCTGCACTGACCCCTCCCAGACTGTCATCAAAGCCAGGCCATAAAAATCACAGCTGTCACCAAAGCACGCCTGGCCTCTGGGGAACATGCCATCCCAGGGACTCATCCGCTATGTTCATGGCCGGATTCCCTGCCCACAGGCACATTCCACCAGACATTTTGTCACATCTCTTGCTGGTGCATCTGTTCCAGGGTCTTTACTCTTCCTAAATCACTTTATCCCTTTTTTTTGCACTGAAAAAACAAGGACGCAAGCGCTGAGGAGTGCGGAGAAGTGCTCCGGAGAGGGCAGATGGTTCGGAACTCCCTTCAAGAAACCTGAGAATCCAGTTGCTCCCTTTGTGGCACCTGGTTAGAACAGGAAGGTCAAACATGACACCTTGATCCGTCATAAACCGATTGTACAATTAATGTCCTCTATACTGAGCTGTGTAAAGAAACAGTCTTCCATGATATTTGAGACCCCAGGAGGAGCCAAAGGAAATTGTCAGAGACGTAACTAGGGTGGAGCCTATGGGGCACCTGCCCCCGGTGCTCCACCAAACAGGGGTGCATGGCTACCTTGGCCTAGTTATGGAGGAGTGGCTGTGGATGGACTTGTGTATCCTGTTCCTCTCCCGCAGAGACTTCCATTTTAATTCTTCACAGAGAAGGAACGCGGTGAGCAAAGCAGCCGCCTCTCCTCCAGGAATTATCTGGTAGTGACCGTATCCCAAGGCATTCACCTCCAATCTCTCCCAGGTATGTAGCATGAATTGTAGTATGAAGTGACAGAGCCCAAACCTTCTGTGACAATTATATCTGCCATTCTAATTAATTTGCTACAGAGCATGGACATACAATTAGATAAGAAATGTGGATATTGTGTAGGCTGAAAAGAGCTAATTCATAGTAATACATAATAAGCCACTAGTGCAATACCTTCATTTCTTACTAGCATTGATATCAAAAAGATCTGGGGCAGTTACTTCCTTGTGACATGCACCCCTCACTTTTTTTTCTAATTTATACTACACTTCATACTACAACTGAACATTCATATAACTCTGTGCTCCTCTGTACAACACCCCTTCCTTTGTATGTAGAAAGCTAACATGACAGGGAAACATATCTAGTTTCTAGTTCCTCCTTGACATCAAACCCAAGTGGCCAGAATGTTTTTCTGTAGAGGAGTGGTCTGTTCTGTAAGGCTTCACTTGCAGTCTGAAGTCGTGCAACCTGGTCACATGCTCCCCGTCTGAGTGATGACTAGGGTCAGAGTACCTTGCTCACAGCCACTCAGTGAGCTTTCTTGTACTGAAGGGATGTTCTTATGTTCTTAACGTCTTGTCACAGGATGTGGTTATGGCACCCGGCCTGGATGCCTTAAAAGGGGGACTGGACGAGAGTTCTAGAAAAAAAGTCCATCACGGGCTACAGGCCACGATGGGTAAATGCAACCTCCTGGCTTTAGAAGTAGGCTACCTCAGAATGCCAGGTGCAATGGAGTGGCAACAGACTGCAGGCCTCTTCTGTGCCCCCTGAGGCATCTGGTGGGCCAATGTGAGATACAGGAAGCTGGACTAGATGGGCCCTTGGCCTGCTCCAGCAGGGCTGTTCTTATGATCCCATGGCCAGGGCTGTCCCAAGACCTCCTGATTCCTAAAGCAGCATGCCAAAAGCTGCCCTCTCTTACCCAATGATCTGCAGCCTCTGCTCTTTCCCCTCTCCAATGTCACATCTCAGAACTCTCCTCCTCCTCTCTGTCCCCATCGTCCTTTTCCCAGAGCATGGAAGGAGAAGGAGCAGCAGTGGAGAAAGGAGGTGGACAGAGATAAGGTGTCTCCCACCATTGCACAGGCGCCTTTGTGATAACAAATGCTAGGCTAGATGGAACACTTGGGAGATGAAACTCTATAACATTTCCTTTAGTCGAAAAAAAAATTAAGATTAACCGCCCAATCCTATCCAGGGCCAATGGCAGCGGATCTTGCAATCCAACTTCCTCAGTCCCAATCTGGCTCCACAAAAGTGGTGCCACTATCATACACTTCAGGGCCACTGGTGCAATTGGCCGGAGGCCCTGCATGCCTGACACTGGCTCACCCAGCCCATTCCAGAGCGGTAGGTGGTGTCGGGGCAGTTTGGGGCAGTGGTCAAGATGAGGAGGGTCTGAACTGGGGCAGTTTGGGGGTGGGAGAGAGAGAATCTTGGTGGCAGTGGTGCACATCACTGCCCTTTCTCCATCCCAACACACTCCCTGAGGCTCCTCAGACGTACTGTATTGTCTCATGGATTGAATTATTATTGAATCATATGGATTGAATAGCACATGAATTTACTGCATTGTCCCATGTCTTACTGGATTGTCTCATGGAGTTCTTCTAGTGTGGAACAAAGTCAAGTTCTGCTTCTCTCTGGCTTTGGATCTTGTCTCTCGGCAAACTCGCACTT
>JAJKFI010000066.1:1448331-1506659 GCA_029204185.1 Lerista edwardsae | reverse complement strand
GCTCTTGAAACTCTTTCCTTCTCCCCCCTCTTTAGTTGCTAGAAGCTCGGGTGGAAATACACGGATGCAGATCCAAGGAGACCGCATGTCCTGAATCGGGGCCTCGCTGCCTCACTGATGGTCTTAGGATGTGGCTGTATGGCCACCTCCCAAGCCCGCCCAGGTCCCGCCCAAGTCCTGCCTCCCGCCTCCCCCCCTCCCACCAATCCCCGTCCCAATATTCGGCAGAGAATCCCTTCAGCACTCCAACCCTTGCGTCGATACAATGACGTTGCGTCGACGCAAGGGGCACGCTTGGATTGCACTGCATGCTATAAACCATTTGATGTAGAATTTAATAGCACATAGCACACAGCATGCTCTCTGTCAGCACCACTGCATCCTGCAGGCTGGTGGAAGATAGTGTTGGGCTTCTAAAAGCAGAGGGTAAATGGCTAATCTCAAGGCCAGTGGTGGTCCTACCATTGTCATGGGGGGGGTGCCCCTAATGCAGTGCTGGTGGGCTGTGGCAATGAGGTGGCTCACCTCTCACAAAGGTGAACCGTGGAAGTGGAGTTTGGCCCTCACCCTTGCACTAGAATGGCTCCAAAAATGTAGCCTGGCTTGGCATGGGGTGTGGCAGAGTGGCCTCCTCGGACCTTGCCCCCAGGGCAGAGCCTCGGCTGGGTCAGCGACTGCTCGAGGCATCAATTTAAATTCAGGCTCTACCCTGTAACTTGTTTTCAACCCTAAAACCCATTCAGCCCTGGAAGTTGTGAAGTATACAGGGCTGGCCTTAAGCCAATGTGACCAGAGGTGTCACCTACTCCCCAGTAGACGGTTCGCTGGGCGGGAGTAGGGAGTGATTGACAGCCCGTCGACTCACTTCCGCTTTCTTCGCGCGCCCCGCGCGGCTTTCCCTCGCCTCGGAGGGGGCGCCTGCTCGCCCAGGCACCCGGCGCGCCCCCCACCCATCCCCCAAGGCGAGCAGGCGCCCCCTCCGAGGCGAGGGAAAGCCGCGCGGGGTGCGCGAAGAAACCGGAAGTGAATTGACGGACTGTCAATCACTCCCTACTCCCGCCCAGCGAACCGTCTACTGGGGAGTAGATGACACCTCTGAATGTGACCAACGTCGTCACATTGGGCCCCGCACTTTCGGGGGCCCGCACCAGTGCAGTGAGCAGATTGGCGGCTGCTGCAGACAGGATCTCTGTGGGCTGTAGGCCAGTGGGGTGAGCAGAACAGCTTTACCTTGGGCCCTCCCATCTGCCCCTGCCTCCAAATGGCTCAAAATGGGCCTCCTGGAAGCAGTCGGCAGTGATGTCATCAAGTCACCACCAACTACTTCCAGGTGTCGCGCACAGCGCCACAAGTGCATTCCTTGTTGTGTGGGAGCCTCGCAGGGCGGGTTTGGGGCCCCACGGAAATGCTCCGCATGGGGCCCCGCCACGCCTAGAGCCAGCCCTGGAAATATAAACAAGTCACAGAGTGCGTTTTCTTTCAACCAGCCTCCAAAGATCACAGCTTAAGGAGAGCATAATGCTTTGAGACTGCAGCATGCGACAGCCATAATAATCTTCCTTAGAGCACTATCCTCACCCACTTTCCAGCACTGACCTAGCTGTGCCAATGGGGCATGTGCTGCATCCTGCAGTTGAGGGGCAGTTGTAGCGGCCTCCTCAAGGTAAGGGAATGTTTGTTTCCTTACCTCTGAGCTGCATTGCCCTTACCTCGCTGCTGGAAAGTGGATTAGAATTGTGCCCTTAATGATACAAATAAATGCTTGAACCTGCTCATTGGCTTGTCCCTCTGGTCTCCGTGCTCTCTTGCACCTCTCTTTTTATCGTGCCCTGTGAGCCATGCTGCAGGTCCCCTTTTCCAGTCCCATCCCCATTCATGCAAAGCTTTTTGATTTAGGATTGAAAGAGGTAGCGCTGTAAGCCCATTTCGTGCGCCTTGATCCTATGTGATCCCTGACAATTGGATCGAATTGACCTGCCTGTGATCTGTATCAGGAGCATTAGCCACACCTTTCCTGGGCTTTGCTTGCTCGGCGTGTCCGCAAGTAGCCAAATCTGGAGGGCTACACAGCATTGCGACATGATCCCCTCCAGCGTGAGCCCTGATGTTCTCCGCTAACTTGAGGAGGAGGAGGAGGAGGAGGAGAAAAACAGAGAAAACAATAACTACTGAAAAGACACCGCCAAGGGGGAAAATGGCTGTGACCAGTAGCAAACAGCCATGAAAAAGGTAGGATTAAAGGTTTTTCAGGAACAGATGTTCTGCCTTCCCCCAAATCACTGAGAAGCAGATCTGAAGAATGCTTTTTCTCTCCGTCTGACTACTGACTATTTTTTTTCCCAACTGGCTCCTTCTTTTTTTTGGGGGGGGGAGATTTTTCCAAAACACTGCCTGGCAGAACCAGCTGAGAACAACTGGAGACCACATAAAGCCTGCCTGTTTTGACCACTCCTAGCCCTTGAGCAGTTGTTTGTGCTGCTAGGCTCAGTAATGCCCACCAGGCAAGTACAGTCTGCCCTGGATTCCATTCTAGGCTTGCACAGTCTCCAAAGCAGCCTTGCTGGGGCAACTGCCAACCACCTGCTAAAAAGAAAACCGAGGAAATTTGGGCTGATGCGATCTGCATTGCAACCGAGCCTGTGGTCAGGGCCGGCCTTAAGCCAATGTGGCCGATGTCATGACGTTGGGCCCCGCACTTGGGGGGGGGGAGCCTGCACCAGTGCAGTGAGCAGGTCACCTGCTGCTGCAGCCAGGGTCTCTATGGGCTATAAGCAGTGGTGTCATTCAAATGATTTAGGAACAGGAACTCACTTTTGATTGGCACGTGTCAGGAACCCAGAACCCAGGGCACCTCGTTAGGATCCGGAACACCCGTTCTGGTCCGTTCCCCCTGAATGACATCACTGCCTTTGCCCCCCTAGGAATCTGGAGTGGCTCCCTTTAACCCTCTGTGCCAGCCAACCAAGAAGAAAAGCTCTTTGCAGAGGAATTGGGAGGGGGGAGGAGGGAGAGTGAAGTGGGCGGAGTCAACCCTAATTTTAACTAGTGGAACTGAGTTCCTCCGTTTTCCCCCTGCATGACATCACTGGCTATAAGTCAGTGGGGCAAGCAGAGCAGCTTTATCTTGTGCCCTCCCACTTGCCTCTGCCTCCAAATGGCCCAAAATGGGCCTCTTGGAAGCAGTTGGTAATGATGTTGTCATGTCACCACCAACTATTTCCAGGTGCCACAGTTTGCATGAAGCACCAAAATTCTTGGTGAGTGGGGGGGGGCAGGGAGAGTGGGGGGGCCACGCAGGAATCCCCCACACTGGGCCCCTCCACTTCTGGAGCCAGCCCTGTCTGTGGTGATCTCTTTCAGGACTTTTCTTTTAGCCCTATGATAAATGTCATTTTTTTTCCTGCTGAGAAATATATGTATCTCTCAGAAGCCAAGGAAGAACTTAGGAGAAGTCTTATCATAAAGCATTATCATAAAGCTTGCAGAATGCCAGCCCACCTTGAATAACAGTAATCTGTGCAAAACACAGTGCTGGACTTGGGAATGACAGTCCTGAATTGCATTCGCTTGGCTTTTCATGGGATTGCTGACATGAGCCCTTTCTGGCCAGCTGGTTCCAAGTGGAGACAATCATACCTTCTCCCCTACCGACGGCCACCCTGACTACTGATTATCTGTCATAGAGACAGGAAATAAATAGTGTCAATGGATTTGCACACCGTTTAGAGGATTTATAATCACACAGCCGCAAAGCAGAGTTGAAGCTCTTTGATTGGCTCCATCCCGTTGGCTCTATCTGTTGCAATTTCTGACTTCATTAGCCCAACTCTTCCACAAACACTCGCAATTTTTTTTTTTTGAAACTGATTACCTGTAAGGCTTATTAGTGACTTCAAAGCTGTTCTGCTATGGACTCAGTGGTCCACTCTGAACTAAGTGGATTCAGAACAGCTACGGCAGAGATGGCCCAATGGTAGGTTCGCCAGATACAAATGGAGATAGAATGCCTGCACCTTTAAGCACTGTAAAGAAGCGGGAATTTGGGCAGGTGCAGCTCATCATGGAAGGGTTTCAAAAGCTGCACCTGCCCACATTCCCTCTTCTATACAATGGTTAAAGGTATAGGCACTCTGTCCCTGCCTGTATCTGGTAACACTACCCAACAAGGTCCTTGACCCCTGATCCATGGTTGCTGCTTCCGCCATGGTGCAGGCTCAAGAGCCCACACCCTACCCCACCAAAAAAGCCCCTTACTTCCTCACCGCACTCTTCCAAAAACAGGAAGTGTGGACATTTCTGTTTCTTTGACTGAGAGCCTGATCCTGAAGCTGAGGGTAAGCACTTATTGCAGGCTCCAGTGTCGTGAATATGCCATAAAGCATGTTTGTGACACTGTGGAACGTTCCAGTACCGGTGCTGGGCCAGCATCCATGTGCAACCACAGGCTGGCAGAACAGCTTTTCAGGATGGGGGTGTGGCGTGGGGAAGGTTGGGGGAGGGCAGGGGAGAGGACGAGTGGCCCCAGGAGGAGGGTGGGACTGGAAGCAGTCCTCACCACCACATCCCGAACACCCATGTTGGGCTTAGACGCCCAACATGCGGGTTCTCAACTCTGCCAGCTGGTGGCGACTCTAGTAGCCCCATTGGAGTGGATGAGGCTTTCCAAGGGGGGACATTCCTCTGAGGAGACTCCAGCGGCTGCCACGGCATCCACAGAACATAGTGGTAGCCATTTTGGTACCGCTGCTCCTCTGGGAGCTAGGAGTGAGGTGAAGGGGAGTGCTATTTCCACATGCTTACTGTAAACATGAGGAAGGCTCACTTCCCCCACCACTTGCTCCTTCACCTTGCTCCATCCTCATGCAGTCCCGTTAAATTAACCCTGCTTTAAACGAGACCCTTAAATAAAACTTTCATCCTTGAGCAGTTTAGATGAGGGGGTATAGAAGTGATCTTTCCTCTTGTGGTACCTTTATTCTTTAAACCACATGAAAAAAGTAAAGTAGTCCCCTGTGCAAGGACTGAGTCATTACTGACACAAGGGGTGACGTCACATTGTAACATTTACTAGGCAGACTTTGTTGTATGGGGTGGTTTGCCATGGCCTCCCCCAATCATCTCCCCCCCCCCATGCCGGGGTACTAATTTTACCAACCTCGGAAGGATAGAAGGCTGAGTCAACCTTGAGCCAGATACCCGAGAACCCAACTTCTGCCAGGATTGAACAGGTTAAAATGTAAGCTTCCACCCTGTGCCACACAAGGCTCCTTAAGCCACATGAGGAGCGAGCATTTCCTTACCCCCTCACCAGTGATGTCATGCAGGGGGTACGCGGCGGTACGCGAGTACCGGTTTCTAGGATTACAGCTGGCCCCGCCCATTCGCCCACCCACTCGTCGACTCCGCCCTCTGCAACGTTTGAATTTCCTGCATGTTTGAGTTGCCTGCATGTTCTCAGAGCCAGGCAGGCAGGCAGGCAGCGAGCAGAGCCTTGCCTTTCCTTGCCACTGAAAAATGAGTTGCTCTGGGGTTTTAATATGATGCCAGGCCTCCTTAACATGTTCTGGGGGTGCTGTGGAATACTGTTGCAACTGTTGGGTCAGTTTAAAATCATCTGAGGCCTCAAAAAGGGCTTTTTTCATGTCACTTCCTGCCACGACATCACTTCTGGCTTATGATGTCACTTCCGGTGGGAGGGTCCCGACACGTGCCAATCAAAAGTGAGTACCTGTTCTTAAATCATTTAGATGACACCACTGCCCCTCACCTCACTCCTTCCTTACAACTGTCTCTTTAAATGCAACAAGAAGTCCTGTACTTCCTGTTTTCAGACAAGAACCATGCAAGGAAGAAGCAAGGTCAGGACATGGATTATCTGCTTCTCACTTGCTAAAAGCAAGCAGGAAGTGGATGAATGCAGCTCCATCCACAGCAGGGTGAGAGGGTAGAAGGCATGGGATGAAGGGCTTGCCATCCCATTTCCAACTACTCAGTGTGAACCACATCCGCATTACCCACATTCATGGGTGGGCCAGCCCTGAGTTTGGGCCTTGTCTTATATTTCATTTCAAGGTGAGACTCGACTAGATAGGATAGGGCCATAGTAGTTAGATTCATGGAGGACAGATCTACCAGTTTCCAAACTCACAAACAAGTTTACAAGGTGAAATGTTACAAGCAAGTTTGTTACAAACATGGGTAATATACCGTAAGCACTGTATCTTCGCCAGGAAGCAAGAATTAACTAGAGCTCTCCCTGAGTGTAAACGTAAGTTGTCCCTGGTTAATTCATGGACTAGCCCTTAGGGCAGTGGCTCTCAAACATTTCCCAACTGGTGACTTCTTTGACCTACTGGAGATCATGAGGTTAATGAGGATCCCCAGGGAACCATAGTTCATAGTTTGGGAACTATGGAGAATCTGTGGTCTATTTTTGGATGGGAGACAGAATGCCAGGCTGTGACAAGCTGCAGTACCTGTTGTGGCAGAACGGGGTCACTGTGAAGCTGATAAGCCAGTGCGGGAATATTGTGTGAAGGCCAGCCAGCAAAAGAACGGCATCCAACCTTGAGAACCTGTCCAGGCTGGACTTATGATCACCTGCTGAAGCTCGATGTCACACGGCCAGAGGAGAGAACCACACTGTGAAGGCGACATCTGGGACTGAGGATTCGGTGAATGGCAGAATACTGTATATTTGTAAAAAAAAAAAAAAAAAAACCATTGAAAAACTGTGGTTTAGACTAGCTTGCCCATGTAAGCCACCTTGGGAAAGGCGGGGTATAAATTCTTCAAAATAAAAAATAAAGAAAAAAAACCACTGCCAAAGTCAAATAAAGACAGTGCAGTATTTCTTCACTCAGTAGCAAGCTGTAGTGACGGCTACTAAATTAGCAGCCAACCCTTGCAGAATTTTCATGTGGCAATGCAGACGCTCCTGTGTGAGCCATGCAGTATCCCATGGGGAATTTCATCTTCTAGAGTCTCCTTGGGGTAATGGGACATGTGTCCCCTTGCCCCGGGGAAAGCCTCAGCAGCTGCAATGGGTCAAATTGATATTGCTTGCACAAGTCCAAGTTGATCCACATATGTGGATCAGGCTCAGGAAGAGGGATATGAATATACAGTAGCACGTGCCAGCACCGCTGATCCCATCCCCTCTGGGCCCAGTCTTCCCACCCCACCCCTGTTACTGCCTTCCCCCGAGCCTCAATCCCTATTCTGGACTTACCTGGCCCGGGTGGATGTCACTGCAGCCATTGATGTCTGCAGGAAGGCTCTGGCCTTCTTGCCGCACACCTGGAACTAATGCTGTTGCAAAATGCTGTATCGGTGCTCAATGGCAAAACGAGTGTTCTGCTGGCATTCTGCTGGATAGGATAGGGCCATAGGTAGGAAAGGGCCATAGGAATTAGACGGATTCATGGAGAGAAGATCTATCAGCAACAAGATGGCAAAATTAACTATGCACATACCCCTGAATGCCAGTTCCTGGGGCACGAATCTCAGAAGAGGGTGACGTCTTCCATGCCCTGTGTGTGGGCTTCCCAGAAACACCTGGATGGTCACTCTGGAAACAGATAGCTTGGCTATATGCACCCTTGATCTGACCCCCGTAGGGCTCTCCTTGGACTCTAGAACAGTGGTTCCCAAAGTGTGGGTCACAACCTGATTTTTGGTAGCTTGTGAAGCTGACAAGGTGATTGCTGACAAGGAAAATGAATCGAGCCCTATGGAAAACAAAATGGAGCACCATGTGGGCATTCATCCATAAGTGCCTTTGAAGGGCAGGCTGAGGGGAACGCAAACCCATCAGAATGGTCCTGACAGATGAACGTGGAACTCTATAAACACTCCAGAATTTGGTCCCTCCCCACCATAGTAAAAAGGATAAAAACAGAGGCTTGAGCAGCTGGCAAAGTGAAACTTTTTATTGTCTTATAAAGGTAGGTGAGTCCCGATAAAGCATCATTTTAAAAGAGTAGATCCTGGTGCTAAAAGTTTTGGGAACCACTGTTCTAGAAAGTTCTTAGGAAGAAATGGACACTTCTGAAAACTCCCACTCTTCTGTTTGTTCTGGAAAGAAAACAGTTAAATGTTGATCCTCCTGCTGCAGTGAGTGGCTCTTCAGAAAATATGAAGAACATCCCTTCCTCGCAGCCTTTTTGCCTATCATCCTGTATCTACTTTCCTGTAGTTGTACCTCCGGCTCTGCTTCCATTTCCCCTCATCTGGTGGCTTTCAGAATAATCTCATCCACCTGTTAAAGCGGAGAATGTCATCTTGAATTTACAGCAGGGACTGGAAACAGGATGCTCCAGAAAAAGAATGTTAATTAAAGTCCTCTAATTGAATGCATGCTCCTCAGCTGGGAGAGGCAGCTGGCAAGAGGGGCCCGGTGGTGTCACCAACTCTCCTGCTTTGTGTGTTTGGCAGAGGGGATGGCATCAAGCTTTAGAGGTGGGCAACAGGAAGGTAATTCTTATAGACAGAGAGCAAACTGCCTGAATCTGGCTCACGTCTGTTCTGCTTCTCGGTCCAGTGGCTGGACCCTCCAGTATTTCCCATATGTTCTTGCCATTGGCACAAGGTGAAGGGATCACATTGTACCCAAACTGCATCAACTGGTGCAGGCGTTTCCACCTCCATATATCAACAACGCCTGTACAGGTGTGCCCCGGTATCCACTGATTTGGTATCCACTGTTTCAGTTATCCATGGATACCATGGAAGCCTATTAAAAAGATAGGGGAACAAGACCATTTTCTGCCAATGATGCACTGGAAATTGCATTTCTATCAAGATTGCTCTAATGCTTCATTGGTAGAAAATGGTTTTAAACCAATGGTTCCCAACCTTGACATGAAGGTAGGGAACCCTGTAAGCAGTGGTGGGATTCAAATGAATTAACAACCGGTTCTCTGATGTCATAGCCAGAGCCAAAAAAAAACCCCTGAAGCCAGCCAAGGTAAGCGAGTGGGCGGGGCCCGGCCATTTAACAACCGGTTCTATAGAACCTGGGCGAACCCCCTGAATCCCACCACTGCCTGTAAGTCCTTGCGGGGGAGGGCGGTGACAGCAGGGACAGTCTCACAAGGATCGCACCGCTGCTGCCACAAAGAGCTCTGTTAAGGTACCTGGGGGTAGCACAGCCATCCAGAGGGGGAAGGGGGCGGCAATCCCTTCTGCAGGCTGCGCTGCTGCCCAAAATAGCTCTCTGCGACGGTCACACTCACTTCAAGGTTTGCGCAAACCCAGACATGGATCAGATTGCAGCAGGTAGCTATTTAGGGCAGCGGGGACACCCGCAGAGGGGATTGCCGCCTCACCCCCTCAGGTTGGCCACACTTAACAGGTACCTTAACAGAGCTCTTTGTAGTAGTAGTAGTAGTAGCAGCAGCAGCAGCAGCAGCAGCAGCAGCACAGGCAGTAGGTACGCATATACTGCTTGGGCCCTAAGTCTTCCTGAAAACAATGGCCTTACTTCTGAGTAAAGTAAAAAACACTATTTTCAAACACCTCTATGGGACATAGGGCACAATCCTAACCTGGAGTTAGGCCGGCACAGTTAAGACAGCACAAGGGACACCAAAAAGTGCGATTGGACGACTCTCAGAGTCAGAGAAGCCAGCACACAGATGTGTGCCATCCCCCCTAACTCCGAGAGTGGTCCAAATGCGCTTTATGGTGGCCATTGTACTGGCCAAACTGTGCTGGCCTAACTGTGCCAGCCCAACTCCAGGTTAGGATTGCACCCATAATCTGTTTAGAAGCCTTGATATGCCAAAATCCCACTGAAATGAATGGAAGCTGTGTGGAAGTATGACAGTAGTGCTCTTGCATAGCTCTTGTTCATTTTCTCTTTTGATTATGACATTTAGGGCACAATCCTAGCCTGGAGTTGGGCTGGCACAGCTAGGCCAGCAAAGTTTGGCTGGCACAAGGGCACCGTAATGCATTGTGCCTCATACTAATTATTAGTATGACAGTTGGAGAAAGACATGCCAGTGGATATTTCATATCTTACCATCTAATTTCTGCTTGTCAAAATTCAAATGTTCAATGTGACGTTATAACTCAACACATGGACAAAGTCCTTTTACCTTTTTTGACCTATTGGGCTGACTTGCTTATTTTGATTTCACCAGATATCAAAAATCTCTTAAGCTGTCAATTGTCAAATTCACCGAATCGTCGTAATTGTCAAATACACTATTAATATAAATAAGCAGTCTCCAGAGGCAGATCTAAGGGAGGGCAGAGCTCTAAGTTTTGCAAGAAGCCTTACCTTGCAGTGGAAACCACTCCTCTCCTGCACCGTTTCAGCCAATCCTCACAGGGAAAAGCAACATCTTGGCGTTGCTTACTGGCTACAGCAGCAAGGGAGAGGAGGGATTTACATGACAGGGTAAGGCTCCTTGCAACACTTAGAGCTTTGCCCTCCCTGTAGATCCGCCTCTGGCGGTCTCCGAACTGGAGACCGCTGCAGCGGAGAAAAGCATCCTCATTTCCTTTCTCCAGGAGCACTTCTGAAAACCTGGACTACAGCTCCCAGGGGTCTTTGTGGTTAGCCACATCCGGGGTCTGCTGCCTTGTGCATGGAGTGCCTCGCAGAAGCAGCTGGCGGCATGGCCTTCTGGATTGCTTGTCTAGGGCACTCTGTCCTGGATGGGTGCAAACGGCCCCTGAAAGGGCAGATGATGTATCGTTTGAGAGTGCTCTTTCATCTGGACCTCCTTCATGGCAGGGTAAATGAACCAACTGAACCAACTGGAATGACTTTTGCCAAGGACAGCTGGTGCACCAACTGCAACTGATCCAGGAGAAGTCAAACCTGGCCACAGTTATCCATGCTCTGGTCACCTATAGATTACTGGAAAATGTTGGGCTGCCCTTGAAAATGGTTCAGAAGCTCCACCTGGTAGAAAAGGTGGTTTGCCCAGTTGTTAACTGGAACAACTTACTGGGAGCTTATTACGTCTACACTACTCAGTCTGACCTGGCTGCCTGGCTGCTTTTGGGCTCAATTCAACGTGACGGTTCATCCCTTTAAAGCCCTAAACAGATTGAGACCTAGTTCCTCTCTGATTTACTCCTCCCATGCTCAGCTCAGCACCTGAGACCTTGCATTGAACGCCCTGTTTGTCAGAAATTCAGTGGGAATCCGCAAGAAGCAGGACCTTTTCAGTAGTGGCACCAATGCTTTGGAATGCTCTCCCCTTGGGCTCCATACAGGTACCTACTCTGTACACCTACCAACATTTTTGCTGTTGATAGTTTTTCTGTTGATTTTGTTTTGTTGTTGATTTTATTGCGGATACAGGCTGTTGCTATAATTCTATTGGGTCGTTAACGATGGTTGTATCGCTTATTACTATGATTCATTCTTTATTTCATTGTTATTTTTTATTGGGAAGTGTCTTAGAAGAAAAGCAGTATACAAGCTTTGAAAAATAAATAAGCAGATAAGTAGGAAGGCTGCAAAGAGAAAAAGATTTTGATTAAAGTGTGTATGACAAGTTCATATGCTCCAGACAGCTTTTGTCTGAACAAAAATGGTTTTTATGGGGCTTTAAAAAAGAGAGAGAAGCAAAAACAAGAAAAATCTCTCAGTTCAAAAGATCAAATTGCATTTTCATTGATGTTAGACTTGTAAGAGCTGCTCCATCAATCACAGTTGCCTAAAAATCCCTGTTAATGGCCCTGAGTGCTGGATATTTCCATATGGTTTATCTTTGTAACATTTGGGCATTTTCACTTGAAGCAGTGTGCGAATCTGTCAGTGTCAGAACCAGATGCCAGGCTTCAGTTTCCTTTCTATTCTTATATCTCTCACAATGGCCAAAAAGGCTGATAGACAGTATTCGTTCACAAGGGCAAAGAGCCAAATATTGATGGCTGCATCTAACTCACTGTCTTGCCCATAGCAACAGCCAGCAGCGATAGCCAGACCTTCAACTAGTGAAGCCTGACTGCTTAGGACCTGAGCGATGAAGCGATGAAGGGACTGAGCTATGAAGAAGAAGCTGGAATCCTGCCTCAGCTATGAACTCATGGGCAGCCCAATCTTGAACGCCTCAGTGCACAGAGGACGAGTGGTGCCAAAATGGCGGCCAAAGGTCACTTGGGACTCCTCGAGGTAAGGGAGCATTTGTGGCACCAATGTGGCTGCACCATTGGGTCTCTTCAGCTCTGCGCCCGCATTTGAGCAAGCACAGAGCCAAGAAGACCCATGCCAGGCTGCCTGGCTCGGGTGGGGGTTAGGATTCAGTCGCCATCCCCACCCCTCCTGGGTCTGCTCCTCCCTCTGCCCTGTTCCGCCCACTCCCTGCCCCAAGAATACCGCTGGCAGGAGCAGCAATGAGGCTCAGAGCTGACTTGTGCTAGCCCAGCACCAGCGTTCCTTTTGTTTGAATTTTCCAGTGAAGGTTTTTTTACATTTTATTTTTAGTTCAGTGTTTTTACATATAATAATATTTTGCCCTAATTTTGCTTTCTGTCAGGGATGTTTCCTAGTTGCGCAGCCCAAGAATGCCACTTTCATCCCAGGGGTGTCATTATATTGTGTCACAATGATGGCACTTCCTGCTTCATGATGGCACTCCTGGCCATGACATCACTTCCTGGTTAATGACATCACTTCTGGTGGGTCCTGACGCAAGTCCCATTCCAGAAAGTGCTAAGAAGTTTGAGTGCTAGGAAGTTTTATACTATTATCTGTTCTTTTTTCTAGTAACAGAAAGTGAGTGGAGCCCAGAAAAATTATCAGTGTTTTGACCTTTGTTTGAAGCTGCCTTGTATGATCCTCAGCAGAATCATAGAAGAATGAAGTAGGATGTGCATTATTTCTTTTTCTTTTCTTTTTTTAAAGGGTCTGGTTGTTAGCTGTTCATGAGGGCTTAGCAATCACTTCTCCGCTTTCCCTCCTATCTAGCCTGTCAGAACCTGCTGTCCGTCCACCTCACAACAAACATTAGCAGATTTCTCTGCACTACGGATCAGCTGGCAGCCTGAATGGGAAACACTTGGGGCAGCAGGTGGTTCAGAAATGGGGCCACGATGCCAAGACGGCGGTGGGTTCTGTGGTGGCATCGACACTGCAGAGTGGAGGAGTAGAACGACAGCTGTACGGAAAAATGCAGAACACACATACACACACATGCATGCACACACACACACGCACGCACGCACGCACACACACTCCTGTGAAGCAAAGACTGCCGTGCAAGGAGGAATAGAACGACTAAGCATTCGTTGCTCTTTTTTTTTTTTTAAGAGTAGGGGAATGCCTTCTTCTTGTGGCAGTCTGGAAGCTATCTTCTTGAATAGATGTCGTTCTCCAAGCTATCTATCAAAAGCTTGAAGCTATATTTAGAGCCGGGCTGGAAATTCCCCTCCACTTTTTGTCGTGCCATGTGCGGGTGGCAAAATGTGGGGTTAACATAAGAACATAAGGAGAGCCCTGCTGGATCAGGCCAAAGGCCCATCTAGTCCAGCTTCCTGTATCTCACAGCGGCCCACCAGGTGCCCCAGGGAGGCACGAGACAACAAGATGCTTGCATCCTGTTGCCACTCCCTTGCACCCGGTACCAGTAGCCCACCACCTTTGTAAGGAGGTTGCACAATCCATCATTGCCTATAGCCCACGATGGACCTTTCCTCCAGAAATCTGTCCAATCCCCTCTTAAAGGCATCCAGACCAGATTTGCTTCAGGCAGGATGGGGGGACATTAACCCTTGCAGTGCGGTCCCCCTCTCCAGGGCTGACAGCCAGGGCTGGCCCACTGATGGTGCAGACTGAAGAGTTCTCATCAAGTGGGGAATTCGGGGGGAGCAGCAAAATGAGGAAAGGGGTCCTGCACCCTCCCATTGCTCCACAGCTCCTATGTTGATGGAGGAGCTCTAGATAGTGGTTCAATCTGGGTAGTAA
This sequence comes from Lerista edwardsae, assembly GCA_029204185.1. NCBI lineage: Eukaryota > Metazoa > Chordata > Lepidosauria > Squamata > Scincidae > Lerista > Lerista edwardsae. Next base: position 1,492,729 of record JAJKFI010000066.1, on the reverse strand, counting down.
CAGCCTACTTATTCCTCCCGCTCTGCCACTGGAGGAAACCTTTACATGGATTGGGCCTGGGAGGTAGCAAGATCAGAGGCACTGGTGCATGCTGTATCCTATCCCCTTTCCTGCACAAGACCTCTCACCAAGGATCCACTCGGACTTGTGCCAGCAATTTAGCAGGCGCAGTAGACCTGTTGCCATGGCTGGAGGTTTCCCCAGGGCAAGAGGACAAATGTCCCCTTACCTCGACAACCTCCAACCTGCAAATTTAGGATTGGGCTGCCTAAACTACACTGAGAGCGCAATCCTTACCTGGAGTTAGGCTGGCAAAAGTTAGGCCAGCAAAATTTGGCCAACAGAAGGGCCACCTTAAAATGCATGATTTGGACCTCTCTCTGAGTCATCTCTCTGATGGTGCAGGTCTGTGTGCTGGCCTCTCTGACTCCGAGAGTGGTCCAAAAATATGCTACAGTAGCCCTTGTGCCAGCCACACTTTGCTGGCCTAACTGTGCTAGCCTAATTTCAAGTTAGGACAGCACCCCCATAGTCAAATGATGAATTCTACCAGGCTGGAATGGCGCCTACCAACATAAACTAACATGGGCAGCGCAATCCTAAATTGCACTGGATTGGTGAGGCCAACGGGCCTGCGCCAAATCTAGCACACCATCGGTACGCTGGGGATCCTCCCTGGGGCAAGGATATGTCGTCTCCTTGCCCCAGGAGAGGCTCTGGCTGCCCCATGGGGTTGCTCAGATCTGCACCCACTATTTAGCAGGCACAGAACCAAAGAAGCCACACACAGAACCGAGGAAGCCCTAATTGGGGCCGTGTGTGTATTGGAAAAGGCAGGCGATACCCCTAGGAGATAGGGAATGGTATCAGCAGTGGTCCCTTGTCCCAGATTACCCAGGAAGTACGGAATTAATCCCAGAGCTTCTGCAAGCCTCAGGAGCACAGCTGCAGGCTGATGAGGGCCCTGGTTAGGAAGGGATTAGCACAGGTGCAGATGGGTGTGGCTAATGGGCTAGAGCCTGCCCAGCAACAGACCAGCAACATTGGCCTGCCTCAGTATAAAGTTGGAGGCAGGAGCTGCAGTAAGGGACCTGGGTAAGTGCTGGAGGAGGGCATCAGGTAGGTGCTGGATGGATTATTAAAGGAAGGGTGATTAGCACCAGGTAGGTGCTGGAATATGAAATTGGGCGAACTCAGGAAGCTAGTGGAGGACAGGGAGGCCTGGCGTGCTGTGGTCCATGGGGTCGCGAAGAGTCGGACACAACTTAGCGACTGAACAACAACAACAAAGGTGCTGGACAGAAGCACCAGGCATCTGGAGGAGAGGCACCGGGCAGGTGTTGGACGGATGGATTGACTGTTAAAGGACTGGATAAGGTAAGGTTATTGTGGGGAGTAGTTGTGGGGCAGAGGCGTTTCTACAGGGAGGGCAAAGCTCTAAGTTTTGCAAGAAGCCTTACCCTGTCATGTAAATCCCTCCTCTCCCTTGCTGCTGTAGCCAGTAAGCAACGCCAAGATGTTGCTGTTCCCTGTGAGGATTGGCTAAAATGGTGCAGGAGAGGAGTGGTTTCCACTGCAAGGTAAGGCTTCTTGCAAACTTAGAGCTTTGCCCTCCCTGTAGAAATGCCACTGCTGTGAGGAGTAACTGTTGTATGGCTGCCACGCCCCTGGAGCCACCAAGTGGAGGAGGCAGTTGTGGCTTAGGCAAGCTGACTGCCTATTGTTTGTTGGTGGGGTGTGTTAGACTTGGAGTAGTTTGGAGCTAAGCCAGTGATGAGGGCAGTCTGGAGGAGGCTGGCCAGCCGGTGATCCCAAGCAAAGCTGCTGGAAGAGAGGAGGCCCAGTGGGTGAGTGAACCCCCTCCCTCTTGCCTATCTCTGAGGCTGCTCTGTTGGGAAACTAGTTAGCCTAGTGTGGGCATTGGGGCCCTTGGGGAAGCCCAGCAGGGAGTTTGGCAGAACTGCGCATCCTCCCGACAGGACCTTGGATGAGGCCCCACAGTCACATCGTGGGGCCCCCTCCCTGGGCCAGCATGCCTGCTGGCTTGCCCACCCCTCACCCCGCCCCGTTCCACCTCCTCCCAGAACCTCCCCTACGTCAGCCAGGTTCGGCCCAAGCTACGAGTAGTGTCAGCCCGAGCGCCGTAGCACTGACGTGGGGGTGCTGCTCAGCACCCCCATGTCGGCACTATGGGGTGCTTGGGATTGCACCCTGTGTGGGTAATTTCTGGGTTCAGTGAGTACAACGAAGGCAATAAATGAGGGTTTGGTTGACATGGGTTGTACTGTATGTTCACAAACATTTACACATTATGTGTCCATGTGGACAGTCAGGGCAGGGAAGGCAGGCATGCTTGCACTCATGTGTCATCATATAATATTAATATCAATGTAATTATTATTATACAGAATGAAGTAGTAAGCTTACATTAATACCATGAGCATGTTTTGATTACATAATACATTAGAGTGTGATATGTATCTTATTTGATAGACATGTGCATATCGTAGAATTATATCTAATAAAATGTACTGTATCATTTAGCATATATTAGAATATAATTTGATTATATGCTATTATATAGCAATACTGTTATATAATAATCATAAGCCAATCATATTAATAAAAAGGTAAAAAGGTAAAGGTTTTCCCCACGACCGAATGGTCTAGTCGTGACCGACTGTAGGGGGCGGTGCTCATCTCCGTTTCAAAGCCTGCAGAGCCGGCATTTTGTCTGAGGACAAGCTTCCGTGGTCATGTGGCCGGCATGACTCTACACCATAGTGCACGGAACGCTGTTCCCTTCCCACCGAAGTGGTCCCTATTTATCTACTTGCATTTAGGTGCTTTCGAACTGCTAGGTTGGCAGGAGCTGGGACAAGCAATGGGAGCTCACTCCGTTGCGCGGTCTTGAACTCCCAACCTTCCGGTCGGAAAGCCCAGCAGCAGCGGAATAACCTGCTGCACCACCATGTCCCCTCATATCAGCCAGTAAATGTGAAATAGTTTATTTTGTGAAAATGGAGAGCATGAAAGGATCGTGACTGTTGGGCACGGACAATATAATAAAGGGGAGCACAATGTGCCACCTTGTTGTCAGTACATATAAAGATAAAAAAGAGCCATGGATGCTGTCCTTTTTTATTCTGATGTTTCTGGCAGGAGAGAACCGTCGAAGGCCATGTGAAGCTGGAGACTCCACAGCAGAGAAATGACTAGATGGATGGGCGAGATGGGAGCGTCGTATGCAGCTTTGGTTCATTGAGATCTTCAGGGCTGCCGTTTCCTTTCCTAGCCTGGGAGAAACATTACAGCCAGAGATTTAGACATCATAAATAACCTGGTTCGATTTGAGCTGTTAAAGTGCTGGGGAAAATGAATAATAGTAGCAGAAAACTGAATTAAAGAATCTCCCGGTGGTGCAATTGTGGCAGCGGCTGATGAGGGGAAAATATAGATATTACAGCTGGGCAAGTGCAGAGAATCTCTGGGTGTTATATTCAACCTCGGCTGAACTGCGACTGTTTGGAGAAGGTCTACCCTGACACATAGCGGAGGCTCAGTGGAGTCTTTATTCATCTTGTTATGTCACGGAACAGTCAAAGAGGCCCCATCAGCCATTTCCCTACACATCCAGAATTGGTCCCAAAGCTCAACATCCAGAATTTGGAACATCCTACCTCGAACTCCCCAAGGCCGTGGAGAAAGTAACGATCCAACAGGCAGAGGCAATTTGCTGCTCCAGGGCTTTTTCCTTTGTACAGGGATGAAGCCGACGTTTCTGCGGCTTCGCTCCGATGCTGACAGCTGGCGTCCAAACGGAGCCGTTGCTGTCCACAGATATCGGCAGTCAAGGCCGCCCCATCCAGGAAGCAGGGGGCAGATTGGTGGGGGCCGTGGCTGCTGGAGCAGGTGAGGCTGCATGGGGGTGGGCGGGGAGGGGGAGGAGCAGAGTGAGGATGCTCCCGGAGGGGTGGATGCGGCAGCAATGGTGTGCGCTGGATTCTATCCCCTCTGTCGGCAGCCTCCCTGCCCCCTTTCTCTCCTCAGACTTGTTTCCGGTAAGAGAGGTCACACTGTGGAGTGGATTTAAATATCCTTTTTCCTCCAAAGCCTCCTGATTCCCCCCCCCCGGCTGGATACATGTGTCCAGTAGCATAGCTGGGGGGCAGGTACCTGGGGCCGGGTCACGGGATAACGCCCTCTGTGTCACTGTGTCGACCCCCATGCAAGTCCTGCCACCCTTGCTTCCATGTATGCACAACCCAGGCCCCAGAAATGGCTCCATTCGGAGATGTATGGGGACAATGGCAGGTTGGAGAGGTGACTATGAGGTGCTTCCCACATGAGTCCAGTAAGCATGTCACTCAGCCGTGGGAGTGGCTTATCTACCCTACTGGTGTGTCTGCTCTCTCTTGTGTCCAAGGCTGTAGAGTTGGGTCAGCCTTTTATCATTGGGGTTGACCCAGTGGCATCGCTAAGGGGTGTGGGGGGGGGGTGCAGACAGCACCAAGTGCCACACTCGGCGGGGTGGCGGCAGCGGCAGTGTTACACCACTGCTGGCCAAAATTGTGAAAATCTTGGTATTTTTGAATAATATTATTGTGTTACGTGTCATTAAATAGTTAATTTAATGCAGAATGCAATTAACAAGTGGCACTGAAATATATGTTTTATGTCAAAACCTATAGACCAAAAAACCAGAACAGGAAAACACAACTGACTTGTTACACAAGTGGATTTCCTTAACTGACCAAAGACACTGATTGCTCCAAGAGCCAATGAGGTGGTATTATGACACAGCAGGGAACCAATAAGGTGTTGGTACAAGTCATCACTCATTTCCATGGATGAGAACTAATAACCCTTATTTAGTTGTGTGAGAGCGCAATCCTAACCTGGAGTTAGGCCGGCACAGTTCGGCCAGCAATGTTCGGCTGGCACAAGGGCCACTGTTAACTCCAGGTTCAGATTGTGCCCTGAGTGTCATCATTTTTGCCACTGTGTTTATGTTGGGTGACCTGTACTGTTACATGTTACAATAAAGACAGTTAATGGGAGTTACTCCAACAGGGGCATAGGGAGGGGGCCACGGGGGGGGCGAGCGTGGCGGGCTCTGGTTGTGGCAGAGTGGCAAAACCCTTGTGCTTTTCAGCCCTCACCCTCCCTTGTGCTCGGTTTGCTAAATGGAGCTATTCCGGGTGCAGGGAGGTGTGGCCAGGTGATGCACAGGGACGGGGGGCATACTGGGGGGGGTGCAGTGATGTTGCCCCGCCCCAGGCATGCTGCGAGCCAAGGGCAGCTCTGTTCTCCAACCCTAGTGATGCCACTGCATTTAGGCTGCGCACATGATATTGCAATGCAGTCTGTATGGCTTGGTATCGAAGGAAGTCCATCATGGGGTGACGTAATGAGCTCTTCCACCCAGTAGTTCAAACCCTAGTGACCCCATTGCATTGAGCACTAATCCTCAGCATTCACAGTCCCATGTTTTGCCCCCTCCATTCTGGGTCTGAGTACATTCAGGGGCAGAATGTCACTGAGCACTATGTGCAGGGGAGCAATAGCAGGGGAGGGCACCGACGTTCACCCATTGCTTATGGGGAAATATTCACTGCATTCATTTTCTGGCTATTATTATTATTATTATTATTATTATTATTATTATTCAGGACATGACATGACATGACTATCTCTCAGGCTCAACTTCCTCACAGGGTTGTTGTGAGGACAAAAAAAGAGGAGAAACCATGCACACCACCCCAAGCTCCTTGGAGGAAGGGTGGTATAAAAAAATGTGAGATAGATAAATAGATAAATAAATAAATAATTTTGCAATGGGGGTGTGTCAAAAATTAATGGGCCCTGGGCGTCAAATGACCTAGCTACGCCACTAAGCGCAACATTTCTTTTGGCATTGCAGTAGGTCATGAGAGGTTCCCACCCTGGCTCAGAAGCTAGGTTCACCTCACGACTCACCCAGCCACTTCAGGTTATGGCAATAGTCTGCTCTGTATATCTACTTTTTCCAGCTATGTGCAATAAAAAAAGCCACTCAAAGATTCTCTGGCTTTTTATCTGCTTCTGAACCTCTCATGTCAAGCTGAAAACCCTTTTTCCACCTCCTCCAGTTTTCAGCCATGTCAGCAATAGAGATTTTCATCTTCGTTTCCATGCTATGTCAGCAACAGAGATTCTGTACAGTCTTGAATGTTATGCTGGTGTAACTAAGGGCCCAACCCTATCCAACTTTCTGGTGCCACTGCAGCTGCAATGCAGCCCTGAGGTAAGTGAACAAATGTTCCCATAGCTTGAGGAGGACTTCACCACCACCACAGAATGCAGCACACACCCCATTAGGACGGTTACAATAAGACTGGAAAATGGGATAGGATTTGGCCCTATTTAGCGTCCACACACCTGCATTTGCCTTGGTCTTTCAGCTCAACATTGGACAGGAGAGAGATGGGTCTGGCCAGGAATTCAGGTGAAGCTTCTCATGCTACTGATACACTTTATGATATCCCTACAAGGCACAATGCTTCCCCCAAATAGCATCTACTATTATAACAAATGTTCAGGCAGATGTTCTCCTGGAGAAGTTCTTGCTCCACCATCAAACCTGCCTTCCCCCTCCATTTAGACTGAGGGCTTTTAGGCCCTCAGACTTGAGGAGAGATTGCCAGTTTTCAACATTCCTTGCTTTGTGCCCTCTATTTTATTGAATAGCCTTTCTGTCAGTACAGTACAGAACAAGGAAACAGGGAATATAACCTTCCTGCCTCTGTATTTTGAGAAACACATCCCCCCGCCCCCTGCTAATACCAAAACCTCAGAGTGGGTTTGGGGTAGTTTTGGAGAGTTTTTGAACCATGCTGTACCCCTTTCCCCTTAGCGGGCTTAGCTCTAATTGGGATGGCTGGCAGGAGTTGTCCTTATAGTTCAGTATTCTCTTCTGTTCATCCTCTTCAGTCACGGATGCCACTGCAAATTGCTTTCTACTTCAAGGTAATAAAAAGATCATTACCATATCCAGAGCACAAGCCTAACCTGGAGTTAGGCCGGCACAGTTAGGCCAGCAAAGTGTGGCCGGCACCAGGGACACCATAACGTGCGTTTGGACCATTCTCGGAGTCAGGGAGGATGGCGCAAATCTGTGTGCTGGCCTCTCTGACTCTGAGATTGGTCAAATATACTTTACCGCCTTTGTGCCACCAAACTTTGCTGGCCTAACTGTGCCGGCCTAACTCCAGGTTAGGATTGGGCTGCCAATGCCACTGAAAGCGCAGTCCTAACCAACTTTCCAGCCCCGGGGTAAGGGCAATGCAGCTCCAAGCTAAGGCTTACCTTGAAGAAGCCTCCATGACTACTACTCCATGGCAGGATGTAGCACAGGCTGCATTGGCACAGCTCAGTCAGTGCTGGAAAGTTGCTTAGGATTGTGCCCTGAGTTCCACAAATCAATAGATGAAAAAACAGTAATTGCTATGATGTCTCTTCCACTTACAGCCATGATGTTAATGTATGATTTTTCAAGTTTGAAAATCAGGGATTCTTAACTGGGGGTATCCATACCCCTTGAGGGTATGGGAACCAAATAATGAGGGTATGGGACTCAGAGCCCTCCCCAACTCAAATCAGGCGCGCAGTTGCATGCAGAAGCTTTGCGTTTCATGGGCTTGCACGCAGGCCTGCTGCGCTTTTGCCCAGAGCAAATTGTCAAATGCAAACGTCTCCTCGTTCCATAGGTTAGGCACAGTGGTGTCATTCAAATGATTTAGGAACAGGAACTCACTTTTGATTGGCACTTGTCGGGAACCCAGAACCAGCCACGGAGCCCGTTAGGATCCGGAACGCCCGTTCTGGTCCGTTCCCCCTGAATGACATCACTGGCTAGGCACTGTGTGTCAGTCTATCCATTATACATCTGTTGGGAGGGGAGGAGTTGATTTTAGTGGCAGCAGCCCCAGGAAGTGACTGAAACCTGCAGGGTGCTCAGAGATTGGTGTGGGCGCATGATAAACCATAGCACTTGTTGGGTTCTACAGATTCAGGCTCAATGAAAGAGGAATTGCAAACCAGGGATCCATCCGAGCAGAGTGTGTGTAGGGGGAGTCACTGGCAATGCTGGTGGAATGAAGGGTTGCAAGGACAATGTCACTGAACCATTAAAAGGTTTTCAGAGAGGTGGCTATGACAGCTGTCACATGGATTGAATGAACAGGATTAGCAGCATGTGGCCACACAACCAAATATAAGCACAGGGAAGCTGTCTTTTTTTTTTTTTTAACTCATCATCATTATGTCATGGGGCCATGTCATGTCATCTTGAATTAGTTCACACCCCTTTTTGTGGGTAATGAAGTGCCAAGTGGCCTCTTGGATTCCTGTCCAGCAGCTGCGATTGCTTCCGCCTACTCTGTCGTGGATGTTTGGCTCTAGGGTTCCCTTGGGCATCTCCAGTTTCATCCCCTACACCAGGAATGGCTTGATTCAGTCTTGGTTGGTCTCCCTTTTTCCTTTGACTGTGCCCAGCAATATGTTTTTGACTCCAACTATACATGACATTAAATGCATAAATAATTTCCCCTTCCATTGTTTAGTTTGTCCATTCTGGGGTTTTTTTTTTCTTTTTGTAAATAGCAGGCATTGGACAGTGAGCAAGGAGCTGCCGAGTGAATGGGCACAAACATATGTATGTCCGCCACCAGGCCAAGAACAACCATGGCCTGTATGGAAATCCTTAAATCGACTGCGTAGGGAGACCTAAGGACAATCTAAGGAAATGGGGTTTCCCCATAAAAGACATGCTGTGTGAATGTGGAGAAGAACAAACCATCTCACATATGCTACAGTGCACACGGTGCCTCTCTACATGCACAATGGAAGATCTTACGTTGGCAAAGGAGAACACTGTTGAAGTGGCCCAGTATTGGGCAAATGATATCTAGTTTTAACCCTGCATTTTATTCTAAAAATATATTTTGATGCATGTATAAAGTTATGTTAATGTAGGTGCTTCTGATACAAAAAAAGAAAGAATTGGACAGTAATCAAGATCAGGGTTGCAGCGGGGAGGAGAGGGGTGGTTAACCCTTTCCCCTTGGCACTGCAGTGCCAATGAAAATCATCCCTGGTTGGCTCCTTGAGGGAAGTGACCATTGATAGCAATTATACCAGTAGGCTTTTTTTCCTTCATGATTCACTTTGCCATTGGAAAATGGCTTGAGAAATAGCCCAACTGATTGCTGCATTCTCAGGAAAGCAGCAGGCTCTGGCGTCACAATGACAGCACTTCCAGCCATGACATCACTTCTGGTGGGTCCTGGACAGACTGTCGTTCTGAAAAGTGGGTCCTGAAGCTAACTTTTTAGTTTGAGAACTTTTAGCAGGTTTATAATCAAGACAGACACTTTTTTTGCTAGGTCAGTGGAGAAATCCTAAAGCCCACATTCACGGTGCCAATAACCTCATAAATGGGGTCTAGCCTGCTGGCTTTGTCTCTGAACTGAAAAGCAAGTGGGAGTTTGCCATGTGGTTCAACAAAGCACATTTTCATTAACCAAAGCACACACATACACACATCTAGTGCCACAGGAAATTTGGCTTGAAACACTGACAGAGACAGCTCTCAGCATGTGGTACCTCTTTGTGTACATGTGAGTTACAGATTGTGTACATAGTGATGACTCCATGATTTATAGTGGAGGCACATGCGGATTAGGTTCTAAAGTCAGTGAATGCATAATGCAAAAATCGTGATCATACTCCTGAGCCTCCTCCAAGAAGAGCAACAAAGATGATCATGGACTGGAACCTTCCGCATGCAAAGCTCATCGTGTACCCCAAACCTTTCCTTACAATGAAAAGCTGCCAGCCTTGATGCACCCTAAAATAGTCACTTGTCAACACTATTCCATGTCATGCCTTTCAACCCATTGTTTGCATTGTCTATAGATAGGTATGACAGAGAGCATTTCAAGGAGCATCATGAGAACTGAGCTGTACATCAAGCTTGCTTTAGTGTGCGGTGTTTCTGAATTTGGGGTGTGTACAAATAAATAGCTGTAGAGGCAGTTCTGGTGCCTTGTAAATAGGATGACAGGCACGTCAAACATGGTTACGTTTTTTCCCAGCATAGTTTTTAACATGATGGAGCCTAAATGCAGAAGAGCCATCTGGCTATCGTGAATGCATCCACTTTAAAAAATGAAGGCAGTGATTTTCAGTCTTTTTCATCTCGTGGCATATTGCCAAGGTGCTAGAATGGTCAAGGCACACCATCAGTTTTTGGAGGAAAAAAACTGGGGCACCCCATGCTGCTAGTGGGGGGCTCCCATCCAGTGATGTCATTCAGGGGGAACGGACCAGAACAGGCGTTACGGATCCTAACGGGCTCCATGGCTGGTTCCGGGTTCCCGACAAGTGCCAATCAAAAGTGAGTTCCTGTTCCTAAATCATTTGAATGACACCACTGCTCCCATCCCACAATGGTCCTAATAAGAAATGACCCTCCCTTCTGCACCACACCTGCGGACCATTCATGGCACGCCAGTGAGCCACGGCACACTGGTTGAAATTCACTGTGCTAAGGGAAAGGGCAGATGCATTAATGAATCATGTGAATGTAGAACTCTAGAAATAATCACGGACATTTGCCGGGGGATTTGTGAAGATGAGCGGAGACTCCGCTCACCCGAGGGACCCACTGTGACTTCTCTTTATATATGACGTCCGTCTTCATCCTTAGTAAATAAAATCATCTCAGCATCCTGAAACCTGCTGCCTGTATCACTCCCAGACAGACAAAACACAAAAGGAACAAAGGTTTATTTTTCATCAGTTCCGTGCTTGGCACCTAGAAACAGAGTTCCCTGCATAGGGCAAATCTTTATACATTTTTTTTTCTTCATATATATTTTACAAACCCATCTATCACCCTCTTTAATAGTCATAATATTGAATTCCCCTCCCCACCCCTGCACACTAGAAACATAAATACATTTATCTACAACACCTCAAAACAAATCTCTATACTGTCATTTCCATATTCTGTTACTCGGCACTTGCATTTTCTACGCGGCGTTTAACTGCTTTGCTTGTCTTAAGCATCCTTGGGCTTTGCCTACGTTTTAACAGAGTTTAAAATCAGAAGGAGAAGGACACTTTTAAAAAGCGGTGGTTTCCTGGCCAAACCAGCAGGATGGAGTGCGACGGGCGCTTGCTCCGATCTGAACGGCTAGCGTTTGACGCGTACAAAGTGGCTGCATTCTTTGGTGGCGCTATTCTGGCCAGCACACGACGTGGATTCAGTCGAGAGGCTTCTGTCCCTTATAGGCGAGTCCTGTGGGCGAGATTCGATTCAAACATGGCTTACCGTTCCTTAGCTAAAGCTACAGAGGCTATCAATATCTGAAAGGCACTGAAGATACAATTAGACCCCCTTTTTTCCTTTTTTGCAGCATTATCACAATGGAATCCTGTATTATATAGTCGAGAGGCTGCCTCTTCTCTGCCAAGCAGGCTTCAAGAAGCTTTGCGGTTACCTTTTCCTCCCCGTTCCATCAGACATGCTTGGAGGGGAGGGGGGATATTGGCTCTCTGGAAAGAACAACAAGCCCCTACAGGGGAGAAGGGTAAGGCAAAAAAACTCTCAAGGAGTTTTCCAGCATGTCAGTTCCAAGACAATGTTCAATGGCTACAGTGGGTGCGAGAAGTCCCTAGGATTCGGATCGTAGATGACCAGATGAGGAAGCAGTGCAGGCAGCGCAGGGTTTTATGATGAGGTCTTCAGGGGTCTTCAGTTTTAGCATCCGGGAAACATGGAAGAAACAGCTCAGACACTGGGTCTCCCCTGTTGTGAACAGTCACACCAAGCTCAGAGAGTTATTGCATATACGATATAGGATTTTTTTTTCCTCCCACGTTTACAGCAAGCAATGCCATTGTCTCTAGTATGAAAAAGACTCCATTGAGAGCAGACCACTCCGTCCCACAAGGACCGGAATCCCCACGAGTGGCAGCGGCTGTCTCTCTGGCCGCTCTGTGGTCTGGATCATCACTATATATGGCTTGTGTTTCCATTTCTCATTCAAAGACAAGTCCTATGTTCAGCTGGAAAGCAACAGAGAGGAGATCGTCAACAGAACTCATGTCACTCCATGGCTCTGAGATGATGGCGCCGAGCACCAGTTACACCATGTGCACCGACATTTGAGATGAGGACCCCGCCACTGCCCCATACTGTCTATTATCACAGGCGTTCGCTGGGGGCTGGCTGTTGCTCGGAGGACTGATCACGTGCATGCCATGATCCATCCCTGTTGAAAGATACTGCCTCTCTCCAAAAGCCCCGTTGGAAGGCGAAGAGCAGAGTAAAGTGCTTTGGGTGGTGGCCAGTTTCTCAGGACTGCCTGCCAACCGTGGAGAAGCCGGGAAATTGTATCCGTACAAGTTGTAGGGGTTGTGAAGGGAAAAGGCATTGTAGGAGCTCTGTTGCATGTGGCCGCCACTAAACATATGTGAAGAAGAAGAGGTGGAGGCAGGGTTTCCAGCTTGCATGACGTATTGGAACTGAGAGGGTGGAAATGACCCCAACTGGCCACCATAGGCTTCCATCTTGCCGTTGCTAGGCAGAGAAGAAGGAGCCGGCATTCCTGAGATCAAGGATGGAGTCCGCTGAGGCATGAAGTTTTCAGAAGGCTGAGTGGCAGACGCGGTGCCACTCTGCAGCCGGTTGTATCCACTGTCGCCCAGCCCCGGGTAGCTCTGCAGGGCAGCCATGTTGCTTCTGGCACACGGAGGATAATCAGACAGGTTAAGGTTACACAGTTGGCTCTCCCGGCAGCCGACGTTGAAAGTGTTGGGGGCCAAGTGGAAGGCTGGGGGTGAACACGATGGAGAAAGAAGGTGAGAGGATGCTGACGGTGAGGGAGTCCCAGTGCTGGACGTTGTTGGGGAAGTGCCTGTGCTGCCGCCTTGAAAACAAAAAACAAAGCCGGTTTCAAACAGTCCCCAAGTGGGTCATGCAAATAAGCAACGTTTTCCCAATGAGTCTGGATTTTAGATCCCTACTTGCTTTTATTCCCTTTTCTTTTTTTTCTAATGGAAACAGTGGCTCTCAAACATTTTAGCACTGGGACATACTCTGTGGAATGACAATCTGCCCAGGACCCACCAGAAGTGATGTCATGGTCCGAAGTGCCGTCACACTGTGACCCCAGAGCCTGCTGCTTTCCTGAGAGTGCAGCAATGAGTTGGGTTATTTCTCAGCCGTTTTCCAACAGCAAAGTGAATCGGAAAGAAAAAAGCCTGTTTACAACCTTGACACAAGCAAAACAGCCACCCAGCCCTCCCCCTTTCCAGCATCCCATCTTCCCATATTTTCAACATGGCTGCTCTAGGTGCTGCGCGACCCTGTTGAAATTGGCTCATGACCCACCCAGTGCGTGCCAACCCACAGTTTGAGATACAATCCTTTTCAATTATCCCAATCCCACCTTCTTTCCGACACTATTCCATTCCCTGACCTAGTGGAGACTCGTTTGCTTATTTTTCACATTTTCATGCCATCCGTCCTCCAAGGAGTTCAGGGTGGTGTGCAACCCCCTCACAACAACAACAACAACAACAACAACTTTTGTCCTCACAAAAGCAAGGGGGAGGGAACTTGTTGCTGGGTCAAAATATTTTTCAGATGATTCTGGCAGATCAAAGACATGGATGGGAACCAGACTGAACCAGATTGCCAGATGGTAAGGAAAGGGTTTGCTGCCTTCAGGAAAGAGTCCCTCATTTCTTTTGTGTACACGTCTCAGTTTTATATCCAAAATGCTTGCACATGAGGGCCTTCAGCTGCTTAAGGGCTTGGTTCCTGTTAGTCCTTCTGGGCAGGAATGAAAAGTGGCTGCGAACAGGCATCAATTTCTCTACCGTGCCAGCATCAGGCTATCGGAGGGCCAGGATCAAGCCCTGGTCTGGGCCTCCTGTGGCACCCCTGCTTGTTCCTTGATGGTACCCTGGGCACAATCACTGCTGCCACTGGTGCCCAGGCTTCAAAGGTACCCTAATCAGGTGGGCCCCTGGCCAGTGACCAGGGCCACCCTTAGGAGCTGCGGGGTCCAATGGGAAGCATTGTGTGCTGGGCCCCAGATTCACAGCCAAGGTCTGTTGCATCTTAGCAAGAAAAACATTTATTACAGACTTATTTGTCTATGGTAGAATGGGAAGCAATCCAAACGTGTGCTCAAAGAGTGCATGTGAGTTGAAGGGCCAAATGGATCTAAGCGCATTTTCATATGCTCAAATACTTTTGCCACCTTATGAGAAGAGAGGACTCTTTAGAAAAGACCCTCATGCTGGGAAAGATGGAAGGCAAAAGGAGAAAGGGGCGGCAGAGGATGAGCTGGTTAGACAGTGTCACCGAAGCAATGAACATGAAATTGGGCGAACTCCGGAAGCTAGTGGAGGACAGGGAGGCCTGGCGTGCTATGGTCCATGGGGTCGCGAAGAGTCGGACACGACTTAGCGACTGAACAACAACAACAACAACAACAACAACAACAACAACAACATAATGGCATACTTGTAAGCCAAAAAGTAATTAAATATAATGTGTAGATTATCTTTGAAAAGGAAATAGTTACAACATCACTTGTTTTAGTGACTATGAAGTGATTCTGTAAAAATATTAATTGTATTATTTTTTTATTTTTAGCCTAGCACTGAGCGCCCTTAGGCACAAAGTCCAGTTGGGAGCAATTGACCCAATTGGCTTAAAGCCAGCCCAGTCAGTGACCAACCCAGCTTGACTCCTGACACCACTCCTGCAGGCCACTCAGGCCTCACTCAGAACATTAGAGGGGCCTAAATTAAGCTACTCTGGGAAGCATCAGTCACACTCAGAAGAGTAGTCAGTTGAATTGGTGATCTCTGGCTGAAGACAACCTCTCTGTCGCAGAAACACAGTGGTCTGAAAGAGGTATCATTGCCCATGGAGCACACACACATCCTTGGTTCTATTTCCAATTCCTCTTTTGTCCATATCTCTCTCTGGCCTACTGAACTTCCAAGTGAATGGATGTGCTTGGCTGAGCTCCTGCATTCAGCCACCATTCCGACATGCATGCAGAAGCAGGTATCTAGGGCTTCTGGTCCACTAAGTGTTAGGAATTCCCCTGGTCTTAACCAGGTGCTGTATATATGAACCATCATGAAACTGTGAGTAGACGTTTTTTTCTTTTTAAACAAGTAAACGGCCTCATTCTCTTTTGTATGTGCCTGATTAATTGCAAGCAGCCTGGGTGGTGAAAGGATTTCCCTAAGAATTTACTAAGGATTTCCCTTAGTAAATGCTCAGCTAAAACAGCCCAATCCAACACATCCCACTTTTGTCTATTGCTGTGATTCTCAACCACTGGGCCACAGCACATCGATGTGCTGCTAGTGGTCCACAGGTGTGCAGTGGAAGTTGGGGGAGGGAGTTTATTAGTAGGGCCATTGGGAGATGTGAGCCTCTCTCCCCTGCCACCGGCAGTGCGGTATGTGTGCTATGCCCTGTCAACTGTAAAAAAACAACAACCTGATTGTGTGACAATTTTAGCACCTTATCAGTGTGGTATGAGATGAAAAAGTTTGAAAATCATTGGTCTATTGACTCTGCCTGGGGTGGGGAGTTCTAAAAACCACATGTACATCACAGGTGCCCCAAGCAGGCGTTCTGAAACGTGGACACCTCAGGTCGGCCCTCCAGATGTGGGTCAGGGACCCACATTGAGTGGGTCCCAAATTCGTGGACAGGGAGGTTGTTGTTGTTCAGTCGCTAAGCCGTGTCCGACTCTTCGCGACCCCATGGACCACAGCACGCCAGGCCTCCCTGTCCTCCACTAGCTTCCGGAGTTCGCCCAATTTCATGTTCGTCGCTTCGGTGACACTATCTAACCATCTCATCCTCTGCCACCCCCTTCTCCTTTTGCCTTCCATCTTTCCCAGCATGAGGGTCTTTTCTAAAGAGTCCTCTCTTCTCAGGAGGCGGCCAAAGTACTTGAGCTTCAGCTTCAGGATTTGTCCTTCCACGGAGCAATCGGGCTTGACTTCCTGGAGGATTGACCAATTGGATCTCCTTGCAGTCCAGGGGACAGGGAGGACAGACCCGTATATAACTGCTCCATGGTTAAAACAACCACAAAACAAAACAGTATCCTGCAGGATTTTGACAATTTTGATTTTGATTCAAAGGTTGTATTTGTTTTCAAAGCCGGTTTTCCTTCCTTCCCTTCTAGAAGGGAAGCTGTGTCTGGCCAGGCAGGCCCCCCTCAATAGCCTGTCCCATGACCGTGGGGCTACAGCTGAAAAGGCTCCGTCTCTCATGCCCACCTGCCGAGTACTTTAGTAGGTACTTGGATACTGAGAGTATGCACAGGTAGATCTGTGTGGTACAAGGTACAGTAGGTCAAATATCTTGACCCACCCCATGCATTAAAAAAAAAAAGATCTTGCAACCGGGGACTTGCTACTGTTACAATATCTGCGCTGCGCATGGCTTCATTTTTCTGTCCGCTTGCACTCTCTGCCCATCACTGGAAACTGAAGAAACCAGCATACAAGCTCAGCAGGTGCAGAACCAGATGACCCTTCTGCAGAACAGGAGTCAGCACTGTTCACAAAAGCAGTGGCCTGTGCTTATCAGTTCCCTCCAGGCGGACATTCCTGTGGCAATTATCCCCAGAATGCTGAGTCCTGGATTTGGGAGCCACTGGAATTCGGTCCCATATTTCCTGTCCCCATCGCCAATGGAATTTTCCACCGGTTCAGTGCAGAAGGTCACAAAGAAAAGTTATTATACAGAGAGGCCTGTTATAACTTCATCTTCTCTCTTGCGGGAATCATAAAACATGTGCAAAAGACCCATGATGATGACAGGCGTGTGTGGAAGGAGGGCTTATATTGCATAGACCAAGACCAAATGTTTCATACATGTTGGGAGAGTCCAAATGGTATAGGGGATAACACTCGGAAAATTGACTATGAAGACCTGAGCTCAAATTCTAGTTTAGTCATGAAACTCACAGTGTGGTTTTGGGCTAGTGACTAATTCCTCAGCCTAGTTCACAGAATAAAGTTGGGACATAGACTTGCCTGAGATTCTTGGAAGAAGAGTGAGCTGCAATTGTGAGATGCTTATTTTCACTGCAGGAAGAACAGTTATTCAGGGCGCAATCCTAACCTGGAGTTAGCCCAGAACAGTTAGGCCAGCAAACTTCGGCCGGCACAAGGGTAACCACAAAGCACGTATGGACCACTCCCAGGGCACAATCCTAACCCACTTTCCGGCACTGACTTAGCTGTGCTAATGGGGCATGTGCTGCATCCTGCAGTGGAGTAGTAGTCACGGTGGGCTATTCATGGTAAGGGAATGTTCGTTCCCTTACCTCGGAGCTGCATTGCCCTTACCCCGGTGTTGGCAAGTTGGTTAGGATTGTGCCCCCAGTCAGGCAGGATGACGCACGTCTATGTGCTGGCCTCTCTGACTCTGAGGACGGAATCCTATGGGGGACGCAGCACCGACGCAACAATGTTGCGTCTGCGCTATGTCACTAACACTGACGTGGGAACGCCAACCAGCACCCCCATCTCGGCACTGGAGCTCTTGGTCCAATGCTACAAGTGGCATCAGACTGGGGGCACTGGCAGAGAGCCGCCCGTGCACCAGCTGAACCTGGCTAGTGCAGGGCGGTTCTGGGAGGAGGGCAGGTGGGCAGGCAGCATTTCTGGGAGGGGGTGGGCAGGTGGGCATGCGAGAGGGCATGCCGGGGCGGGCCGGGGAGGGGGGTGGTATTGGGATGTGGCCCTCAGGCCGCATCCAAGGCCCCATTGTGGGCTTTGCAGCTTCCTTGAACCTGCACCCACGATTTCACGGGCGCAGATCCAAGATGCCCAGCGGGGAGACTCCTGTTGCCTCTTAAGTGGTGCTGGATCCAGCGCAGGCCCACCACCCTGCCTGTTCCAGTGCTACTTAGGATTGCGCCGAGAGTGGTCCAAACATACCTTACGGTCAGTGGTGTCATCTACAAACAAGGAACGGGAATGCTGGGCGGGACTTGCGCGTGATTGGCAGCCCGCCCATTTCGTTCCGCGGCTGCCCTGGCCTGGGGGGGGCTGCCCCTGGTTTGTGCGCCCCACCGCTGCTCGCCCAGCTCCAGTGAGCCCCCCACCCGTCTTCCCCGGCGAGCAGGCACCACCCTCCCCCCCCGAGGCCAGGACAGCCGCGGAACGGGACGGGCGGGCAGCCAATCACGCGGAAGTCCCGCGGAAGTCCCGCCCAGCGTTCCCGTTCCTTATTTGTAGATGACACCACTGCTTACGGTGTCCCTTGTGCCAGTCAAACTTTGCTGGCCTAACTGCCAGCAAAAGACCTAACTGCAGGTTAGGATTGTGCCCTCAGTGTCAGGATTTTATCACCCCTTAGAACCATGCCTCACTTTTTTTTTCCATAAGAGAAAATGGCAGCTATTTTCCTTATGGGAAAATATAATGCAATGAAAAGTGCATGCAGTGAGAGGTCGCTTTACAGTATAGGAAATCATCATTGCCCACATTCTGACACATAGATCATGTTGCCATAACATCTAGTTTGTCCCTGTGAGTGCAGGCCCAAGTGAAGAACAACAGCGACCTGACCAGGTATTCTTGGTCACTGAAGAGCTCAATGACCAGGAATTCTTACCTGACAATTGGCAAATCAAGGCTTGGAAGCCAGTTGCCACAATACTGCAATAGCAACATCGAACATCTGAACATTACAACTAAAGATAGAACATTTGAGGGCAGCCGTGCAGTTTGGCAAACTCTCTGGTGCTGCTGCAGCATCTCAATCTGTGTTGTGTGGGAACAAGATCTTCACCTAGGAGCCAGCAACTGTGTCTGTGCTCTTGGAGAAATGACATAGTACAGAGTTACTGGAACTCTTTTTTTCTTCTTCTAAGTGTTCTTCATTAAAGTCAAGAAGCAGAGCCAAATATTTTTTAATAATGAGAATCTGGATCAGATTCAACAAGATCATATACTATACATACATACCCCAGCCCAACCCCATAATATCTCCTTGCCATGTGCATTTAATTAATCCCAAACTTGTGCTGTCCCAATAAGAAGCCAATCGCAGTGATGACATCATACTGGAAGAGCTCAGTTTCTCCAGAGCCTTTATGTTTCAAAGCATCTGCATGCGTTTGGCTCTTATTTTTTTTAAAAATGGGCAGAGGCTGGCTAGTGGTGTAAACTGGCTTGTGAAACCGGCGAGTGGTGCTTCTACTTGTGAAACAGACAGGATTCTACTGTCTTGTGCCTGCTCTCAAGGCCAGAGAGGCACACTGGCCTTGATGGGGAGAACATAATGTCCCAATCTGGCAAAAAGCTCCGCATGTGCTCAATAATGTTAACAGACAAACGGTAACCTTGCAGAAATCAATCAATGAAGGTAATGCCGCACATGCTATGCGATAGGGTAGGTGTTTTCAATCTATGTTCCAGAGAATCCTGGGTTAATGTTGAAGTCAATGAGTTTTTCAATATGAAATTCAATAATCAAGGCTAAGCTTTCTTCATAGATCACTTACCACTACCTATTTATTTATCACATTTTTTACCTCCCTTCCTCCCAGGAGCTCAGGGTGGTATACATACATAGCTCCTCTTCTCCTTTTTGTTCTTCTCCTTCTTCCTGGCTCTCTTCCACCAAACGTCCCTTGCAGTAGGCAGCCACAGAATAGGATTATGTTATGTTCTAGGTCTCGGTCCACAGTGAGGCCCAGCAAGCTGGGCTAGTGCCTTGCAAAAACTGAGTGGTCACCCCGGAACATGCCCCAGAATATTCTGCAGAACACAGGGTGCCTTGGCAGATATATCTACCTCCTGCTGGGGGCGCTCCTCTTCCTTTGGTGCTGACTGCCATAAAGCAGTCAATGCCAGTCATAAAAGGCGCTCCGTCAGTGTCCTCCTGATGGCACCCATGGCAGGCCCCACCCCACACCGCATAGATATGCCGCACACCCACACCCCACACCCACACCCCACAGGTCATACTGATCATGGGTAAACATGGCTTTGAGCCTGAGTTTGGTGCATGAATTTTGCTTTGCAATGCACTTCTGTTCTGAAAGCCTCATGTAACTATGGAATGGTGTTCTAAGGGCTGCCGTGGCAATTTGGCCTTCTGTAGACAGGACATACGATTCCTCAACATTGGTTTTGCATACCTGGAAAAATGCAAGGTTTTCTCTTCCAGAAGAGAAAGGGTGTCTCTTCCAGAATATGACATATCTTTAGTCTTTAAAACATTTTTTTTTCCTTGTTTGAACTTAGCAATGTTTCCGTCTCTAGCAAAGTGGTTACGTTCATGACTTTGGCAAATGGGTCTTGAACTGGGCACAAAACGTAGTTGGTGCTATCCCGAATACGCGGCCAAGACAACAGTTGGTGGTAGTCTGCAGGGAGCTGCCTGGTCACACGGTGCTGGCTCGCTTCCTGATTTTTCAGCTGCCCAATTGCATTTAAAGCAGCTAAAAATACATGAAATATTTTCCTTTCCTTATATTACTGGACGGTGTCAGCAGTTGCTGTAGTTGCTATGAGTGTGTCATTTGATAACCAGCGGGTTAGAAGGTTATCAGAGAAACTATGAAGGCCTGGGGGCTCACTCCGTCACCAAGGCACAAGCTGCCATGAGCAGCCTCAAACAGGTTTGGTGTTCACTAATTGACACAGGGCTCCAGCCAATTAATAATACACTCAGCATTATGGCACTTATGCACAGCCCACCAGATGCTGGTGGCTGGATTTGGCCTGTTGAATAGCAGGTCCTTCCCAAGGACCTGGGATATTCACAATGATTTTTGTAAAATGTGTGTTGTTCCAGCTGCTTTCTGTAATTGTTGTTGCAGTCATTGTCATCATAAACATTGTAATCCTCTTTATCATTATCATTATTTTTTTCGCACAGTCAGACAGGTGTTATCAACTGGCTTGTTTTATCCAGACAGCAAATCCTTCCCAAGGATCTGAGATGCCGGACTTTTATCATATTTTGGTGCTATAAATATTGTCACAACATGTAAACTGTTCCCAGTAAAGCTGCTTTTTTGCAGTTGGTTGATAGCAATTTCTTCGGTCCCGATGCCGTTGTGCTCTTCAAAGTTTCGGAATTGCACCAAGGGCACCAACCACACTGGAGTTGTTGTTGTTGTTGTTGTTCCTCCATATGTGAGCCTTAATAAAAAGCTTCAGGACTCTCATAATTTCTTGGCTGCTAAGGGCCAAATTCCACAAGATGCACAAAATGTATGATCTGATCTCCCCATTTTTTTAAAAGATTAAGTTATGCTCAGAACTCAGGCTCAACCATTTCCCACTTGCTATTTTCCCAATCAAAATAGCTTCTCCAATTGCCACTAGCTCTGCACTGAATGTGCAAAATACGGCAGACTGTTCAGGTTGCCAAGACTCCAAGAATCAGCATCGATATCCGGATGACTACTGGAAGCAATCTTGGAGCTTTTCAAGGGAATTTGGAACATTGCATCATGTTTGGAGAAAAATAACAATAACGAGGAATATCTTCAGTCAGATCAGAGTTGAGTGTAGAAAACATAATGCAGAACTAGAAGACATTCTGTTTAGTTATTACATTTTCTCTAGAGAAGCAGCATAACAGGGATTTCAATTAAACAGGACTTAACAGGGAGTCCATTCCTAAGAGCTGTTCTCTGGAATCCATTGCCTTGGGCCAGTATTTCTGCCTCCTTAAGGTCTTTTTCTTTGTAAAAGAAAAAAGAGGGAGACAATTAGTGCTCAAGATAGCAGGATGTGTTGAGGTTAGTCCTGAAGGAGCCACAGTGAGAATCCTCTGATAGGGTGAGAAGGGTTTTTGCTGACCCAGCCAGGAATGTAAATCTGAAAATAAGACAGCTCACACATACAGCGAAGTGGAGCTGTGTGGGAATTCCCTTTCCACACGTTTTAGCAGCGGAGGATGTCAGTGGCAGCCAGTCATGCTTGTATTCGCACAGTAAAATGCTTTTCTCTGATCCTTCGAAGCCTCTCTAGTTACCAATGGTGACACATCTCTAATTGTATATGTGTATTGAAATAGAAATCGATGCATCCAAGTTCTGCACATGTGAGAGAGTTGATTAGCATCAGGCCACAATTGGGGCTATTTTCATTCATTCATTCTCAAATGTTTGCACCACCCTTTCTCCAAGTTGCTCAGGGTGGTGTGCAAAGTTTCTTTCCTCCTTTTGTCCTCACAACAGCCCTGTGAGGTAGGTGAGGCTGAGAGATGGCGACTGGCTCAAGGTCATCCAGGAAGCTTCATGGCTGAGCAGGGATTTGAACCAGGTTTTTTCCAGGCCTAAGCTCAACTCCCAAACCACTACACCATCCTGGCTCTTGAATGTGTGAGGGAGACAGAGGGAAATCAGAGGAGAGTGCGCAGCTTGACTCTCAGAAGGCTAATCTGATTTCATCAGCTGTTTCTTAGGCTGCAGTCCTATCCACAGTTATCTGGGAGTAAACCCCATTGACTAAAATGGGGTTAACTTCTTAGTAGGTAAAAAAAGGTAAAGGTTTCCCCATGACCGAATGGTCTAGTCATGACCGACTGTAGGGGGCGGTGCTCATCTCCGTTTCAAAGCCTGTAGAGCCGGCATTTTGTCCAAGGACAAGCTTCCGTGGTCATGTGGCCGGCATGACTCTACGCCATATATTGCAAGGAGAACCATCTGGTGATAAATTATGACAAAACTAAGATCACGGCCTTCTCCAGGAAGACAAAACCTAGATTGTGGAAGATTGAAGATCACGAGATAGAGCAGGTGACCCATTTTAAGTATCTGGGGGTGGTCTTCCCTTCGAGTGGTTCCAGAAAAGCACATGGAGAATATGGTGCCTTAAATGGTCAGAAAAGTTCTTTTGCTATTCTACAATGTATGCGCATCAAAGGAGGCCAGTATTTCCCAGCAGCCCTTAAATTGTTTCAGGCAAAGGCTTTGACTCAACTATTGTATGGAGCTCAATTGGGGCCCTTTTCTACAGGGACGGCCTTAAGCCAATGTGACCAATGCCATAACATTGGGCCCAGCGCTTGGTGGGGGGCCTGTACCAGCACAGCAAGCATATTGCCTGCTGCTGTAGCTGGGATCTCTGTGAGCTGTAGCTCAGTGGAGTGAGCAGAACAGCTTTAGCTTGGGCCCTCCCACCTACCTCTGCCACCAAACTGCCCAAAATGGGCCTCCTGGAAGCAGTTGGTGGTGATGTCATCATGTCACCATGAACTATTTCCAGGTGCTGCGTGTGGCACCACAAGCACTTTTCTTGGCGATTGGGGGGGCCCTTTGGAGAGGGTGGGGGCCCACAGGAATGCCCCACATTGGGCCCTGCTGCTCCTAAAACCAGCCCTGCTTTTCTAACATAGGGAAAATAGAGCATGTCCAATATAAGTTTATTAGGGCAGCTCTTGGTGTACCTAGAAGTGTCTCGAATGCATTTCTGCATTTGGAGACGGGTCAGATCAGGATCGAGGCCAGAATTTGTAAAGCAATACAGTCTTATTGGTTAAGACTTCTTTTTCGCTCATCAGGAATTGTACCCCTAATTTTTTTAGATGAATATAAATCCAGTTGGATTTGGGGGATTGAGCTAAAACTGACCTCTCTGGGACTGTCCATGCCGATCTTGATGGTCATGGGGCTGGATCAGGCAGGAGCGGCAATTAAGCACTGGATTATTGACACTGAGCGCCAGGAAGATCTCAGCAATGTTAGAGAACTTTGTATCAAGGATGAATTTAGATATATAGCTGTCCCAGTACTCTGTCTTACCCTGATGGAGATACCATGCTACAGACGGATCTTTACACTGGCCAGCTATGATTGGCTGCCCTCAGCTATGATAGAGTGCTTCTACCAAAGGGTTCCATTTGCAGAACGATTATGCCCTTCTGGGGCAAATGAAATTGAAACCATTGTATTGAGCATGTCCTGCTGGTCTGTGGATATTCCAGAGATACTTCTCATTCTTCTCCCTTGCTGGTTTATGCTGGTTTAGTGAGCTACATAAGTCGAGATAATAACCCTTTCTCTTGTCAGATTTGAACTGAGATCACATACAGGGTAACCAAATTTCTGGCTGCTGCGATAAAACATCAAGGAAAAGAGGGTGGAATGTGGTTTGCTTGGCTGAACATAGAGGAGTTCCTACATTTAAATTATGGATGGGAATGATGGTCCTAGTTTTACTTTTTTATGTTAGAATTGGTTTTGAGATTTGATTTAGCACATAAAGTTGGGGTCTGCTGTTGGGATTATCTATGCAATATTATAAATGTCTAAATTGAAGCAATGTTAGGAGATACGATTTATTATGCTTCACTTTTATGATTTACAGGGTGTCTATGTTCTTCATGATGAGTATTCGTATGGGTTTTCTTTTCTGTTTTTTTTTTATGCTGGTCAAAGACTGTAAATAAAGCTGTCTGTCTATAAAATGGATAGGAGTTGTTATTGTGACTGTGTCAATATACGGTATATGAATATATTGTGAATAGTGCCAATATAATTCAAAGGAAAGGAACTAACAGCATCATCCCATTCCGCCAATTGGTGACATGAGGTGAGGTCCAAGGCTGGGGAGGCAGACCCGGTGTGGTGTGATGTGATGTGAATGTCACACCGCGACGCATTCAGGAGGCTGCTTCAGCACCTGCGCAATCACAGCAGAGGCTGAGCTTTCATCTGCCACAGCACTAGTCTCTCACAGAGACTCAGAGCGCAATCCTAACCTGGAGCTAGGCCGGCACAACGGATACTGTAAAGTATGATTGGAGCACTCTTGCAGTCCAGAGATGCCAGCACGCAGATGTGCACCATCCTCCCTGACTCTGAGAGTGGTCCAAACACATTTATGGTGTCCTTTCTGCTGGGCAAACTTTGCAAGCCCAACTCCAGGTTAGGATGGAGCTCTCAGAGAGTTGCAGAGAGTCTCACAGAGGGACTAGAGCTTGCAGCAATGACAGCCTCCCTTGCGATCATACAACCACTCACTGAAACTGGGTGGAGTGTGTGTGTAATCGCAGGGGACGCTGAGCTGTTGCTGCCACTAGCTCTAGTCCAGGGGTGTCAAATCCGTTTCATACAGTGGGCCGAATATCATTCATGATGCCTGCTGAGGGCTGGAAATTATCACAAAGCAGGAAGTGATGTCACTTCCAGCACTGATGATGGTGCTGGAAGACCCTGAGGGCCAGATATCTTTATCTGTTTCTGGGGGCAGTATCCAGCCTGTGGCCTTTATGTTTGACACCCTTGCTCTGGTCTCTCCCTGTATGGGAAGCTATTTTCATTGGAGGCACTTGAGGCTCTGAGCAGAGGCAGATCTACAGGGAGGGCAAAGCTCTAATATAAGTGTTGCAAGAAGCCTTACCCTGTCATGTAAATCCCTCCTCTCCCTTGCTGCTGTAGCCAGTAAGCAACGCCAAGATGTTGCTTTTCCCTGTGAGGATTGGCTAAAACGGTGCAGGAGAGGAGTGATTTCCACTTCAAGGTCAGGCTTCTTGCAAAACTTAGAGCTTTGCCCTCCCTTAGATCTGCCTCTGGCTCTGCAGGATCGGACAAGGTAGGCCTCCCCAGCCTCCCCTGGCTGTACATCCCTGCTGCCAATCCTTCCATATCATTATTACCCAGAACAGACCCCTAGGCTTGGTGCCAGGATTCCCTTGTCATCACCCAGAAAGCCATTCTGGGTAGAGCTATACACAAGAAAGAAAATCCCCCAAGGAACGTTGTGACAAACACACTGCAAATGTTGCCACTTTTCCCAGGAAAAAAAAGAGAACAGCAATGGGTTATTTCGGAACTGGCCTTTAGCAAAGGCAGGGATCATCTATCAGCGCTCCGTGTTCTTTGGCAGTGACAAGAAGGACCCAAAACCAGCAGGGGTGGGGACTGCAGAAACAGTAAGCACACCAACAAGAGACAACATCTCAAATCAGCAGGATACCAGGGCGGGGAGGAGATGGGAGGCTGCAGCAGGTTGATGTTCCCTTCCAAGAACATCCCACGGATGCACAACTGAGAAGACATGCGTATACGTGTGCATGAGCACACATGAGCACGCACACACGGCCCAATCCGATCCTCTGCCATTGGCGCAAGCGCAGGCATGCTAATGGCGTATGCGCTGCATCCAATGGCAGGTGTGGCAATCAGACAGCCATCATGATGTACATAAAGATTATTTTACTTACACAAAACGTAAAATATGTTTTACTTAACCCAAAGTAGGGTGCCCAATTGCCTATGGGTCTCCTAAGACCTATGCCACCCATTTTGCTGGTGTTTGAGGAGAGAAAAGGGGTAGGGCATCCTGGGAAAGATAGGATCTGGCTCGTGCCAGTGTCACTGAGACCCACCCCTTCCCTGCCCCAGCCCTCCCCTGATCTGCCCCCAAACTGCCCCTGCCCTGCCCCGCCCATCAACCACCGCCACCAACTTATTGGTGCTGACAGAGGCCTCTGGAGCTGCTGCTGCTGCGTGTGTGCTGTGCCTCTGCCTATTTGCATCTGCAGCCTGGAAGTGGACCGCGGTGGGCCCAGCCTCTGCACTGCCGCGAATGGCCTTGCGCTGCTGGAATGGAAGTTCCAGCAGCACAGGGCCAATTGGGCCACACACTCATTCTGTTGACTGAACGGCTTTTGATGTTGCATTCCTCCTTCAGGCATCAACCGCTGCTGAGGCTTCTCCTGGACGGTAAGGGAGGAAGCCTCGATACGGACTAGCTGTACCGCCACTGTAACCCGCGTGGCAGAAAAATGCCTCCACTCCCTAAGAGCCTCCCAGTTCTGCAACTGGTAGCTGTGCTTCTGTTTTATATCCCTGCCTAGCTGTCAAGAGGCGCACGGTGTGGGGAATTCAGCTGCAGACCAGATGCCCATTAGAAGATTGCACAGCTGCTTGGCTGCCACTACTCTGGTGCCCATTATAACGTGGCTCACCTTGCTGTTTCTGCATGGTGGTGAAATCTTCAAAGGTGAGAGTGCGCACGGGGGGCCTCCAGAATGCATATGTTTCCATGATGGCCTCCAGGCCAGTTCTGTGGACGGAGAAAAAAGAGAACAAAAAAGGTCAGTGAGCAGGAAGATCAGCTTGAATATATGATTTACACTTAATTGTTCGCTCTGCCAACTGCAACTGGGAGGTCATTTTGACAGCCATTAATTCCTCCACGGAGCAATCCTCAGCATGTTGGTCTTAATGCTACACTATCAGCACCCCCATTTTCCCCTTTAATATTTTTCTGTTGGGTCCTAAATCATTCACTCCTTTGTGCGGAACAGGGTTGGTGATTAATTCTCTACTGCTTCTTTGATCACCACGCTGATCTTTCCAAGCTGTGCAGGAACAAATCTGCCTCAAACACACAGCGTGGGCCTCAACTTGGACCACTCCAGGAAAGGAAGATCAATACCTTCAAGGGTGGGGGTGTGTGGTCCGGAGACTTGCCAAAGGTCAAACTCAGGGCGCAATCCTAACCTGGAGTTAGGCCAGCACAATTAGGCCAGCAAAGTTTGGCCAGTAGAAGGGACACCATAAAGCACATTTGGACCACTCTTGGAGCCAGGGAGAATGGCTCACGTCTGTGTGCTGGCCTCTCTGACTCCAAGAGTGGTCCAAACGTACGTTGCAGTGTCCCTTGTGCCGGCCAAACTTTGCTGGCCTAACTGTGCCAGCCTAACTCCTGGTTAGGATTGCAAATCTCAGTCTGTGGCAGAACAGAAAACCCGAACTCAGGGTTCAGGAAAGCACCCTTAACTACTGCCCAGAAAGGGAAGGAAGGGTTGGAATAAGACGCAGCAAGAAAAACAGCGAGTAATCAAGAAAGCCCCACTAACCTTCCCACGTGACTCGTGACTCATCCCACGTTTGCTTTTTATTGTCGCTCTGCTTTCGCATGGCTCATTAAATTTGAGACTGTGCTCATGCTCAGTGTCTGACACTCAAATGTCCCATGAGGCTCCGAAGGGAGTCTATGTGGTTAAGACGTACAGTATGTGCCTTTTCCATCTCAAGAGTGGCTCCCTGTCTCGGCTTCCATGCAGTTTTATCTTCCCCAAGTCACCCCGGCAGCAACGACACATGGATGCCTTTTATATATATAGCCGCTGGCCAACCAAACTCTTATCTTTTAACAGCAAGTTTAGGAGCGAAGCTGTTGCCTGGCATTTATTAGCTGCTAAGCTGTCAGAAGGAAGGGCCAAAGATATTTCCACCTCGCAGCCTTACAGCAGCAGGGAATGGGTGGCAACAAAACTGTCTCGTTACTCTGAAGGCCACAGCCATCTTACAAAACTCAAGGACACGAACTGAATGCCACCCCTCACAGTTACGCCTCCAGACGCTTCACAAAGAGCCAATTCATACATTTGAAAGCCAGAAATCCATCCCTGCATGGACAGCATTCTGCAGCACCTTTTGCATGGCTTCCAAAGCTAAAGCATCTGGCATCCACAGGCATTGAACCCCCTTAACATCCCCCCAAAATGTTAACACCTTCTATATGATAGCATAGAGGGAACCAAGCATTGAGGAGGTGTCTAAGAGGCCTCTGAAAAGCACTTTGGTTTTCTCTGAGATACCCTCTAAGATGCCCCTTCATGCCGTGGTACCCGGGGCAATGTATCCCCCTGACCCCCCTTAGCTCCACCCTTGCCCCTCTTTCCTTAGTGCCCATTTCTTTGACCTGAATACTTCCATCAACATCTGACACAATGGGGAAAATCCAACAAAACCTATGGGACACGGAACTGTGCATTTAAGGTCTACTGCTTTCTGCAGGATTATGTGCAAATGAGCCCCACTGGATTGATCCCAGGGCTGTACACAGCAGCGTTTGAAGCCTGTGCAGTCTCCCAACTTCAGCTCCAACTTTTTTGTTTTCTGTGTTGGTGGGGCCACAACTTGCACTGTGGCAGTTCCAGCCTCTATTGCAATGTTTCTCAAACTGTGGGTGGGACTCACTTGGGAAGTTGTGACCTGATGGCAGGTGGGTCCCAAAAAGCTTGGAGCAGTCAGCTTGGAAGCTGCAGACCTTACTCTTCCTATCTTCCTTTTGTGAGTGTTAACAGTTTGAATTTTCAAGTGTTGGTGTTTTTTAAAAAAATTGTTTTTAGTTCAGTGCTTTTACATAATATGTTGTCCTGATCTTGCTTCCTGTCAGGGATGTTTCATGGTTGTGCCTGTGCTGCAGTCCAAGAATGCTAGTTTGTATTCCAGGAGTGTCTTTATTATGTCACAATGATGGCACTTCCTGTTTGATGATGTCACCTCCAGCTATTACTTATTATTTATTGGGAGTAATATTACTCCCAATAAATCAAAGCTAAGCAGGATACAAGACGTTTCCTCTATGTTCTCCCTGTAGCAATCAGTTTAATGTGCTGATGGATTGCCATTTTTTTTAAAATAAAGGGAGATATAAAAAGAGGGGGGAGAATTTTGTTAAGCCCATCCTTGTCTTGGGACACTTATGTTCTCTTGTGCAAAGCAAAACAGAACAGAAAAATCACTCCATCAACCAGGAATTGTAATGTCAGCGTTTCTAGATGTATTGCCTGAGTAAATGCTGAATTTGTACCCAAACAATTCCTTGCTTCCTTGCACCTGGATCCTATTCCCAAAACTGCACCATGGAATGCCCTCAGCCATCCTCAGAGTGATGCCAGCAAAATGACTGCTGTGGATCTGAGGAGACCTGCAGGCTTATGCAGAGGTAAATACATTTTTTGCTTGCTCTGCCTTCAGGTCACCCCGCTCACTATAGCATCTAGCATCTAGTGTGGTCCTTTTTGGTGCAGCTGCATGTTATAGCATGGCAAGGGATATAATAGGATTGGGCTGTGAGCCACTGTGCCAGGAGCTGTGGCCACAAATGGGCACAACCCAGCTACCTCAGAATGCCAGGTGCAAGGGCAACAGGATGCAGGCATTGGATCTGAGGAGGCATCTAGTGGGCCACTGTGAGATACAGGAAGCTGGACTAGATGGGCCTTTGGCCTGGTCCAGTGGAGCTCTTCTTATGTTGTTAAGGGTGCAATCCCAACCTGGAGTTAGGCCAGCACATTTAGGCCAGCAGAGTTTGGCTGGCACAAGGTCCACCGTTTGGACCACTCTTGGAGTCAGAGATGTTGGAACACAGACGTGCGCCTTCCTCCCTGACTCCAAGAGTGATCCAAACACGCTTCACTGTGTCTCTTGTGCCGGCCAAACTTTGCTGCCCCAACTCCAAGTTAGAATTGAGCTCTGAGGCTATTTATCTCTCTGTCACCTAGGAAGCCTGGTTCTCACAATGGTGGTTAACCTGTATCTAGGCTGCCCTAGTGGTGGCTCACACAGTCTAATTCTCCTGTATAAAGAACCATTCTCTGCACGTAGAAAGCCGGCTTATCAGGGAGGCAGCTACACTAATATTCTTCCCCCTGACATGCTAGTTTTCTGTGTAGAGGGAATGTTTTTCTGTGTGAATCCCTACCTTCTGCAGGCTCAAGCAGTACAGCCCAGACACATATTTACCTTTTCAGTCAGAACGTCAAGGAAGAGGCGTACAAACAATCTCTCCCCCCCACCCCATGTTCTGTTTGAAGCTACAGATGCTTTTATAAAGGGCAGGTGGGTCATTGCCTGATTGTTTGATAGATTACAATGAGCACTCAGTTCAGGCCCCACCACTGAGTGCAATTTTAAAGCCAGGTTTTCACTAAGACCTCGGTTACATTCAGGCACTGAAATAAAAAACAGGTTTCAGAAGGTGTGATGAGACTTTGGGGAAATAACTACATATTTTTGCTCCTAACCAAGAAAGTTATTTTTGCATAATCTAGCCAAAACAGATTGTACGTCAAATCTGCTTTCCTTTCTTGCACATCCCACCATATCCTTGTAATTCTACTTTTGTCTATTCCATTGCAAACTCTCATTTATCATGTTGTCATTAATGATGGAGAGCGGGGGGAAAGAACACTTTAAGGGCTTCATTTCATTCAGATTGGCCTCTTCCTAGCTCTCCAGCATGGGCTGTCTTTCTCATTTGATTTTCTTTAGGGGTTCAGTGCTATAATGTTTTAATAATATGGAATAGATGAAATGGTCCCACTGTATAAAACAAAATGGGGAAAGATGTTCCATAGATCTCTTTGTTTCAGTAACGCTTTCCATATGGTGACCCTCCCCTACCTGCTTGCAGACTTGGTTTTTGCTGCCGTGTCATGGTTTTCTCAAGGATACAGTATGTTGGCTTTTGCAATCTCATGACAGGTTTTCTAGCTCACTGCTCTGAAAAGCTTTTTGAGCATAAGCTGCTAATCACAGTTGTCAGAGAGCTCTTTAATACTTGGATACAGGAAAGCTTCGGTTTTTTACATCAATAAAAGAGGGGTGGGATTGGCAGTGCTAGTGCAGGCCATAGCCTATCCCCTCTCCCAGGCCTGATCTGTTGACATGCTAGATAGCTGGGGCAGGTCCAAGTTGACCCATTGTGCCTTATCCCAGGGCAGGGGGACAAATGCTCCAAAGCACTACTCTTTCGGCTGAATGTCCCATTTTTTTTCTGATTCTCTAATAGCCCCTTAGAGCAGTGTTCCCAAACCTTTTAGTGCTGCAACCCAACACACACACACTATGCAGTGAATTGCAATGCAATGCACCCTGTGCCACTGCAAAGCTTTACTGGGAGTCCCCAAAGGCTGCTTCTGGGTCGCACCCAGTGATGTCATTCAGGGGGGACGGACCAGAACAGGTGTTCCAGATCCTAACGGGCTCCATGGCTGCTTCCAGGGTTTTGTTTTGTTTTTTTCTCAACATTTGAATTTGAACTCAAAAGTGAGTTCCTGTTCCTAAATCATTTGAATGACACCACTGGTCGCACCCATGACCACCATGAGCCCCAGACATGCCCTGCAGAAGTGACCAGAAGCAATTTTTGCTTGTGGATGCAAACCAGAAGCTGGTTCCAGTCCTTCCGCAGGGCATTCTGGGGCCCATGAAGGCCAATGGAATGGGAGATGAGCCCGGCACAACCCAGAAGCGGCCTCCAGGGGTTCCCAGTAAGGCTTCACAAACTGGCACAGAGAATCAGGCTGTGACCCAGCACACATTAGGTCCTGACCTACTGGTGAGTCGCTATGCAGTTTGAGAAACACTGCCTTACAGTACAAGCCTGCCTGGGTGCATGCCGTATAATCTCACCCTAAAGTGAGTGGGGTAGTTGTGGAGTACTAGCGTGGAAGAAGTACTCTGCATATGCTCAGGACTGAGGCTTACACCACATTAAGAGCGCAATCCTAAACTGGAGTTAGGCTGGCATAAACTAAGCCAGCAAAGTTTGGCCAGCACAAGGGCCACCGTAAAGTGCGTTTGGACCACTCTCAGAGCCAGGGAGGATGGCTCACGTCTGTGTGCTGGCCTCTCTGACTCCGAGAGTGGCCCAAACATACTTTATGGTGTCCCTTGTGCTGGCCAAACTTTGCTGGCTTGGTTAATGCCGGCCTAACTCAGTTTAGGATTGCACCCTAAGCCTACCCTATATCTAACTTAATTTTATACGTTTTAATGCATGCAATTTTCATCCCTCTGTTGTGCAGTCCTTTCACTTCTTTTTCCTTTTTCCTTCCCAGTAAAGAAGACACAGCCAACTGACAGCAGAGGCAACAAGGCTGATGCTCCTTCACATTGGGATGAGACAACCATTGAAAGTGGACACCCACTGAGCCGAGCGCTGCAGGAAGAATTTGGACTCCAGTCTTGCCCATTCAAGGCCAACACCCTCACCACTAGACCACACTAGCTTTCCGAGTTTGTTTTGTGGAGTCACACACTTCTGAAGGTGCTCCCCAGCCACCAATTAATTCAGGCTGGTTTTATAGGGTTGAGCAGGATCCGACTGAAAAGGAGGTTGTTTTTGCTGGAATTTATGAGCAAATAAAAACCGTAGGTTTATAATGGACACCAAGCTATGCTTTTAATGGCAATTTCTACACCCTGTGAATGCTACAGTAGGTAATAAAAAAAATTTTATTATTAAAAAAAACAAACCTGAGCACAGTGGGGGAGGAAAAAACGCTCAATTATCCCAGTTTAAAGTGGAAAAACACATTTCTAAAAGGAAGGGCTTGGGGAAAGAAGAGACGGAAAAGTCATTGCTCTTCCATTGTGAACTACTCTGTTCGTTGCTTGCTTTTCACTACTAGGGAAGTTTTAAATGACGAAAACTGCAACAGAAAGTCAGGGCTTATTCCAAGTCTCATTTGGCAATCAGTGCCTTTGGCAATCAGAATTACATAACTCGTTTCAATTCATTTTTGGTACAAAAAAAAAGCCCATTTCCATTTTAAAGCCAACTACACACACATTTTATTTCCTTTTAAAACAACACTTGTAACAGATGCTCCTTTCTTTTCCATTAGGAAAAACATACAGGATTGGATGAGACACACACAAAAAAACACTCTGGCAAGATGTTTAGTTTGTTTTTTATAGAAACTCTTCATGTGTACACAAACTCTTTGGGTGCGAGTGTGTGTGCGCACGCACGATGTGTGTGTGGAATACATGTCTGGGAATAGCAGCACTTTTCTAGAAAAATTACGCTTAGCAGAAGTGAACTGTTCCCCCCCTTTCAGACCTGCCCTACTCTCTGGTTACCACGATCTTCTTTTCAATGAGCTGCAACAGCAGTGAAATAGTCAGGTTTGTTCATTCCATTTCTGAATGGTGGGGTCTGTCTCTGGGGTGACATGGGGAGTATACCGTACTGGCAAAAACAGCTGAGTGGATTGAGAATAATCACAAGCACATACACACCCAAGCTGGTCCTGCACATGGCCCCGCCGTGACAGTGAAGCAGTGTCAAGAGAAAGCCGCTTGAGCAGTGATACATGCATGCCACAGACTTATCTCAGGCATGCAACAAGTGCTCCCAAGCATGGAATGGGCAGGTCTCAGGGTTGGCACCAGCTGTGGAGAGGCCCTGAAACAAAGCCCTGGTGGTCCAATAGGCCCCCTCCCCCATGGCGCCATGCTCATGGTCTCCCCCAATAGTGCCTGAGAAAGCTAGCACATGCTCCTCTTTCAACCCCCACTGTGTCAATGATGGGCACCAGTGGCCGCAGTCGCTCCTTCTAAGCAACAGTGTCATTTCCCATGTAATGCCTCACTCTCCTCATGCATTATGGGAGGCAGCCAGGGCATCTGAGAAACCTGTAACGGCACCTTCAGGTAGGAGGAGCATTGTTTTGCTACCGCCATTGCCCAGCAAGCTTGCCAGGGCCCAATGGGAAAGCCTAGTGGATGCTCCACTAGGATGCTCCACAGAAGATGCTCCTTCTGATGCTTCACGGCTGGGGCTTCACAGGCTGGACAGGTATGAGTCCTTACGGCAGAGTCCTGCCCTGATCAGCTACTGGCACCGCCCCAGCATACTTACACTACAAACTTAGAATAGTTCTACACCTGTTTAGCTGTCATGCTGCCCCCACCCACCTTTGCCCCAAGAATCTTAGGACTTTTATTTGGTGAGAGCGCTGAGAATTAGCAAGTTTCCCAACATGCTGTCCTCCCCCTGCACTATGGATTTCAGGCACACATTGTGAGGGAAGTGCGGGGTGTGTCTGGCACCATTGGGGGAGGGGCTCCAAAAGCTCTGGAGCCCAGGTCTACTGGGCTTCCCAAGGTCTACCTGGCCTCTCAAGGTCATGTCTTCTAGGCGGGTATACCTGTGCTCCGCCTCAGGGAGCCAGGTAGACCTGGGCTTCAGAGACTTCTGGCCATGGCTGGTATGGGAGGACGTTCCTGAGGGTGACACTAGAGTCACTGGGGGACACACTTCCCATGGGGGAAATCTCTGGAATACACCAAATGCCACTGATCTCAGAAGTCCCTAAATGAGGGAAATATTGTTGCCCACTATTGTCCAGTTGAATTCTGCCATTTTAGAGAATGCCAGAGTATCTCTTCAGGGACACTTTATGCTAGCCCTCCAGATACTTTTTTTTTAAACCCTTCATGCGTCTGCTGCATGGTTTCTTTGATGAATCACAGCAGCTCATCAACTTTTAACCCAGTGGCAAAATCTTAATTAGCAAAAACCTTCATTTTCAGGGCACACAAATTCTATTCTTTTCTTTTCTTTCTTTTTTTCCCCCTTAAGCCCTCAGGCAGTGCTCTTTGATGTGCAATGCCTTAAGCATTCCAGTTCCATTTGACATCATCAGAGAGCTGCACTGAGCTCCTGGACAGCCACAACTATGCAGCCATTTCCTGCCCTTCCTACTGTTAATGAGCCACAAGTTTCCACGATTCCCAGGCTTTTCAGGAAAATGTCCAATTGCACCAGACCAAGACCTTGCGGAAGTCTCATTCCACTGTGCCTGAGCTCAGCCAGGTCATGGGCAATTCTCACCATTCATCTGGAAAGCCACTGAATGGGGCGACTTTATTTGCACACCCCACCTCATTGGCTCTTCCTGATTTTTCTCAGAAAAAGCCGATCTCTAGAATCTCCTACATCTGTCCTTCAGAGCCATGCTGTCCAGTTTCTTCTCCAATCCATTCTAGAAATAAGACAAATTGACTGAGAGCGCAATCCTAACCTCAAGTTAGGCTGGCACAGTTAGGCCAGCAAAGTTTGGCCAGCACAAGGGACATCTTAAAGTATGTTTGGACCACTCTCAGAGTCAGAGAGGCCAGCACACAGACGTGCGCCATCCTCCCTGACTCCAAGAGTGGTCCAAATGTGCTTTACGGTGGCTCTTGTGCTGGTGAATGTTTGCTGGCCTAACTGTGCCAGCCTAGGATTGTGCTCTGAATTAACTTTCCAGATGCCCAGTAAATTAATCCAGACTCCACACTGGGTACAGATTGGACCCCCAGGTCCTGGTGGTATGATGCCATTGCAGTCATTTGCCAGAGCCAGGAGGCTAAAAGTCCACTTGGCTTTCAGAATTATTGATAGGAAAATCAATTAGGAGCATGTGGCAGTTTCAGTGCTAAAAGCCTAGAACTCACCCTTGCTGGACTAGTACTGTAGAATATGTTAGAGTGCAATTCTAACCTGGAGTTAGGCTGGCTCAGTTAGGCCAGCAAAGTTTGGCCGGCACAAGGGCCACCGTAAAGCGCATTTGGACCACTCTCAGGGAGGATGGTGCATGTCTGTGTGCCAGCCTCTCTGACTCCGAGAGTGGTCCAAACATACTTTATGCTGTCCCTTGTGGCTGTCTAACGTTGCTGGCCTAACAGTGCCGGCCTAACTCCAGGTTAGGATTGCGCCCTTAATGATATTAACATCTTTAAAGATAAGGTAGTGAAGGAAAGAGTAAGGAGACAATCTTACCTGTTTCTCCCAGAATCCCTGAACCCTTTTGCGAATGGATTACGGTCAATTTTTAATCTGGTGATCTGCATGATATATAAAATAAAAGAGACATATAATAAGAGTCTATTGTGAATATGTTGGTCCATAACATCTTGTATATATTCTATTGTGCCCTAATTATGCTTCTGCTTTCATTAGCATTTTGATAGCTTACTCCCTTTTAAAATAATTTGCAAAAGGTTGGCATGCATGGCGAGAGCCAGGGTGATGTAGTGGTTTTGATGTTGAATGTAGACCTGAAGGTCCAGGTTCAAATCTCTGCTTAACCATGAATGTTCCTGGGTGACCTTGGGCCAGTCACCCTCTCTCAGACTCTCCTACCTCACAGGGCTGTGGTTAGGAAAACAGAGGAAGGAACCATGTATACCAGAAGGAAGGAAAGAACTATGCACACCACCCTGAGCTTCTTGGAGGAAGGGTGGCATGAAAAATTAAAAAGAATATACATGTTCATAAATAGTTACGAGCAGTTCTAATTTACTGTTAATTCCAACGTGTCAGTGTCACTTGTAAAGCACCTAGAAACTTCTTGGATATAACTAATTAAGGATATTTATCTTATTTAGGGCCCAATCCTCTCCACCGTTCCAGCACTGAAGCAGCTGCAATGCACCCCAAAGGTAAGGGAAGAAACGTTATCATACCTTGAGGATACCCCTATGACTGCCACCCCCCACGTCAGGATGCCGCGCATATCCTGTTGGCATAGCTGGAAATTTGCATAGGATTTGACTCTTAGGGTGCAATGCTAACCAACTTTCCAACACCAGGGTAAGAGCAACATGTATTTATGTGTATTTAGCTTCAATGT
Source organism: Lerista edwardsae (assembly GCA_029204185.1). Classification (NCBI taxonomy): domain Eukaryota; kingdom Metazoa; phylum Chordata; class Lepidosauria; order Squamata; family Scincidae; genus Lerista; species Lerista edwardsae. Next base: position 1,455,444 of record JAJKFI010000066.1, on the reverse strand, counting down.
GTATTTCTGACCATGAAGTGTTAAATATAAATATGCAATGGAAGGATGTTTAGACTTTCCTAACATTAAAATTGTGTTGGTTCCTTCTGGAAATCTTCTAAAGGCTTGGATTTCCATATTAATGGTCTGTAAACCCCAAGGCCCATGTTGCAGGTCTCTTTCAATTCCGGATTTATGACAAAGAGCACATTCCTAAACTGGAGTTAGGCCAGCTTAAGCTAAACCAGCAAAGTTTGGCCAACACAAGGGCCACCATAAAGCATGTTTGGACTACTCTCGGAGTCAGGGAGGATGGCGCACGTCTGTGTGCTGGCCTCTCTGACTCAGAGAGTGGTCCAAACATACTTTACGGTGTCCCTTGTGCTGGCCAAACTTTGCTTGCTTAGTTTACACTGGCTAATTCAGTTTAGGATTGCGCCCTAATTCTGTCCTCTGTTGTATCTGGGGCACCACGCTGTAGATCATTGTGGGTTTGTTCTGTGTTTTTTCCACTAGCTAGGTTATGCCACCTGTCTTGTCTTTTCAAACTAGTTGATGCTGTCATCTTAGCTTGCTCTGCTGGCTTAGCGCTAAGACCACCATGATACTCATACATTATAATGGATCTATTTGTCTTCCCTCATACAGCTACAGTAAATTGCTGGTATTCTAATTTATGAAAGCAAGCGTTGGCATTTGTTCCCAGAACCTGGTCCTAATTTCATAAGGAGATTCACAGATAATGCCCTAGGCCTAGTTTAACTGGTTTCAAATCCACAAGCATAATTAAGAGCACAATCCTAACCTGGCATTAGTCCGGCACAGTTAGGCCAGCACAGTTTGGCAGGCACAAGGGCCACCGTAAAGCGCTTTTGGGCCACTTTTGGAGTCAGGGAGGATGGTGCACATCTGTTCTGGCCTCTCTGACTCTGAGTGGTCCAAACATACCTTGTGCCGGCCAAACTTTGCCGGCCTAACTGTGGCGGCCTAACTCCAGGTTAGGATTGCGCCCCAAATGAGACTGACTGTGAAGTATCATGATTTGGATTATCACCTAATTAAATACATCTCGCAAGCCAATGCTATTGGGCTTTACTGCTCCCAGAAGTAGCGTTCCAGCAGCAGTAACTCACAAATGGTGCTCCAACAGCACGTGAAACTGTGCACTTCCAGAAACCTGGAAGCAGCCAGAGTGGCCCCATGCACTGTGGCAGGGCAAGGAAGGCCCACCAATGAAGGTATGCCATTATGCATGTGCATGCCTACTTCGTGCATGTAAAGAGTTATCCAACCTGTTGTTGATGGGGTACAGAGACACTGTCTTCCTTACCTGCTGGTTTTGATATGCTGTGACAGTGGTGAAGACTGTTTCTGGGAAGTTGAAGGTTTTCACTCCATCGCCTGTGGGGACCGGCTTTGTGGGAGAGAGATCACTGCTGAAGTCTTTGCGAATCACGTGGACGCGTGGTTGATACTTGTGCATTGAGTGCAGGATTATCTTTGGAAACACGGAAAAAAAAAGGAGAAGCAATTGAAATGTATCGTTATAAAAAGAACATCAGGAGTGAGATTTGGGAATGGGCACTTAAGAAATGGCTTTATCAAACAAATCTCAGACCCTGGACTACAGAGGACAGAGCAACTGCGCAGCTGAGAAGGGGCCAGAAGGATGCTGTGACCCAGGTACCCTGCTGAACATATAAGAACATAAGAAGAGCCCTGCTGGATCAGGCCAAAGGCCCATCTAGTCCAGCTTCCTGTATCTCACAGCGGCCCACCAGGTGCCCCAGGAAGGCATGAGACTACAAGATGCTTGCATCCTGTTGCCACTCCCTTGCACCCGGTACCAGTAGCCCACCACCTTTGTAAGGAGGTTGCACAATCCATCATTGCCTATAGCCCACGATGGACATTTCTTCCAGAAATCCGTCCAATCCCCTCTTAAAGGCATCAAGACCAGATGCCATCACCACCTCCTGTGGCAAGGAGTTCCACAGATTAACTACCCGCTGGGTAAAAAAGTACTTCCTTTTTATCTGTTCTAACTCTCCCAACCCTCAGTTTTAGTGGATGCCCCCTGGTTCTGGTGTTTGGAGAGAGGGAAAAGAACATCGACTTTATCGACTCTATCCCTTCCGTGCATAATTTTGTATGTCTCAATCATGTCCCCCCTCAGGCAATCCAGTGGCCACGATCCTGCCCCCTCGCTTGTAGCCGAGCCACTTGGAGCAAGGCCGCCCACTTGGCTGTGTGCAACCGCACCAAGAATGGCAGCAGGGAAGGGCAGGTTTTGCCCTGAAGTCATCCTCAGTGCAGTCACTTGGAGCCAGTGGTGTCGTTCAAATGATTTAGGAACAGGAACTCACTTTTGATTGGCACTTGTCGGGAACCCGGAACCAGCCACCGAGCCCGTTAGGATCCGGAACGCCCGTTCTGGTCCGTTCCCCCTGAATGACATCACTGCTTGGAGGGAGGCTGCCCACATCAGAAGCCGCAGCAGGCCTCACTCCAAGCGGAGTGCAACTGCACCAAGAATGGCTGCAGGCACCGCAACCATCTTCTTCTGAAGCCAATAGCCTTGCCCTGAGCATCCCGGAAGTAATTGCAGTGACATCATCACATCAAGGCAATTACGTCTGGGTCACGGAAACAGGGGCGGCAGGATGACCTGTGTGACCCGGGGCGGCATGCTGGTCAGCTACACCGTTGGGATTGGTGGGATTGGGGTTGGTTGGCGGATGGATTGGGCCCAGGAGGGGGTAGGAGAGAAGGCATCGCCTGCTGAATCCCAGGTCCCCCTGGGCCTATTCCGCCTATATGGATCAATGTAGACTTGTGCCAGGAATATTGTTGCTGCAGGGACACATTGACCCATTGCTGGTGTTGGGGCTTACCACGGGGCAAGGGGGTAAATGTCCCAAGGAGACCTCCAGCAGCCAAAAATGCCCCACAGGATGCAGCTCAACCCGCGCTGGTGCAGCTGCATCACCAAGAGCTCAATCCTAACCTGGGGTTAGGCCGGCACAGTTAGGCCAGCAAAGTTTGGCCGGCACCAGGGCCACCGTAAAGTGCATTTGGACCACTCTCAGAGTCAGAGAGGATGGCGCACGTCTGTGCGCTGGCCTCTCTGACTCCGAGAGTGATCCAAACCTACTTTACAGTGTCCTTTGTGCCAGGCAAACTTTGCTGGCCTAACTCCAGGTTAGGATTGCGCTCCAAGTGCAGATTCAGGCTGGATAGGGCTGAGTCTGCTTTTAGGTACCAGCTGAGAAAAATTTAGTGTAGCCTTTCATGGCATATGACCAAGGCAAAGGAGAAGGTTACGCATGCATGAGAGGGGAAATGTGCCAGAGCTGTGGCCCTGGGGTAGGGTTGATCCAAGCTCTCTCGATGCCTGGGGCAGAATGCCAAATGTTCCCTCCCTTCTGCAATGACCTGCCAGCTTCTGCTGCTTCCACTGACCCATATTCCAGCTCCACTTTTGCCTCCACATTTCCTCCCTGTCCCCCTTTTCTTTTTCCAGCCAAGAGAGCAGGAGGAGGAGGAATAGAGGAGGCAAGCAGGTGGTCAAAGATGGGCACCATCCTTCCATCTGCTGCCTGAGGCAACTGCCTCAGTTGGCCTCCTGCATGGGCTGGCCCTGCCCTGTGTCTTGAAGGCAAAGGGACTTACAAAGGGCTGAGAGTGGCCAGGCTGAAGTGGAAACATAGTGTGGAAAACCCAATGCACGTCTTTCAGACTTACATGGCCTTGGTCGTCTAGCTCATTGTTGGTCAGTTTGAGTTTATCAAAACTGACGACCTGCCTCATCCAGGTGTCTCCGGATGCCAGTGAATCGGGATGAATGTAAACCCTGGGGGGCACAGGGGAGTCCGCATTGCCCGCTACCATCCACTTGGAGCTGTGATACACGTACCTGAGAGAGAGAGAAGGATGGGCAGGAAGGAGATTGTACATATTCAAGGAAAACAACCAACCGCACTGCAACACCTGTCGCTTCATTCTCCTTAAGAGCTCCCCAAATCACATTCAGGCTACAGGAAGGAAACGATACGCTTCATCTTTAAGGAAAACCAGATGATATCCCGAATCACTTCCTCACTTTTGTATCGCTAGTAATCCTCTTTTGCAATTACTGTCCTCAGAAAACGTTGCACATGGGACCGACTAATTGGTTCGCCATACTAATCCGCAGATGAAAGCCTTTTGATAGTCTCAGGAATATTTCCTCACTTACAGATTTCTCCTCCAACACACTCTGCACCTGCAAATGCCTTTTCCTTTTCAGCTTAAGCCATGATAGTCAGTAGTGTAGCTAATGAAAGTGTAGCCCGGTGCAGTGGGCAAAATGATGCCCTGGAAGCAGTGGTGTTATCCTACCGGAACACTGGGCGGGACATCCGGGTGATCGGCAGCCCGCCCGTCGCATACCGCAGCGTTACATCATTTGCGTAACGTACGCAAGTGACGTAATTGGTTATGCAAACGGCATAACGCTGCGGTATGCGATGGGCGGGCTGTCAATCACCCGGATGTCCCGCCCAGCGTTCCGGAAGGATAACACCACTGCCTGGAAGTGACACTTCTGAGGAATGATTGTGTATAGTGGTGGGTGCATTTCTTAGGCATGTTCTGAACAGAGCATTTAAAATCCTTCAGCAATCCTTACCTGTATCTCTTGTTATCCACAGGTACAATGTCCATGGCTATATAATACTGCTGGTGGGGGTCCAACCCTGTAATCTTTACTCTCATTGCAGGAAACATTCTCCTACAAAAGTGACATTTAAAAAAAAAATCAGCGCAGTAATTATAAGGAGTCCACGCAGGCTTTATTTGCTGAGACTGAAATGTGCCCCCTTAAGGCATCAGAAATAACAGAACATTTGACATTGCTTTACTTCTGTTCATTGGGCCATCCAACCAACATCGTCACCAATTAGCAATGGTCCAACAATATTATTTGAGTTGGAGATGCTAAAGATGGACCCAGGGACCATCTGTAGCCTCGCATGTGGTCTACTGCAGACTTGTGGCTTGCCTGAAAATTTTGAAACCTTGAGGCGTGTATGAATGCAAGCTAGATGCAAACAAACTTGGTCCACTCACTATTTTCAGTGCATAACAAAATTTAAAGTTTATTTAAAATAAAGAAGACCCTTCCTATCCCTCCCAAGCAGATGCTGATCTGTTTAAAAAAAAAATTCCCTAAACATCCCAAAGGCTGCAGTCCTATTTACACTTACAAGGGAGTAAGCGCTATTCACTACAACTGTTAAAAGAACAGGTCTGCAACATTTTACCAAATGTAGTTATTGCAGTCATCAAGTCTAATACATTAAAACTAAAATACACATTGAAATGAATGATGACCCACCTGAAATGGGCTCGCGACCCACCTAGTGGGTCCCAAACCACAGTTTGATCAACACTACACAATGCACATAAATGTATGACATGATATTCCCATGAGCAACAGCAAATAAACATTGTAGTGGTGTCAAAACCATAGGGGGCAGTAGCCTGTTACATGGGTGATTCAAAACATTCCTACCCTTTTTCGCCACTTCTGAAGGTAGACTCAAGACAGGGGGCAAAGGTGTTTCCCTCCCAGTGGTCATGCACTTCCTCCCCCAGGTCATGGCTGCATGCCCATCCTCCACACAGCCTCCCCATTACAGGCACACCCCGGTATCCGCTGGGGTTCCATTCTGGACTCCCTTGTGGATACCTGAAACCGTGGATACTCAGGATGCATTTTTAAAGACGGGGGACATCTGTGGTTTTGCTACAACGAGGTAAAAAAAAGAGATTTGTTTAACGTTCCCCTATCTTTTTAATGGGCATCCCAGTATCCGTGGTATCTATGGATAACTGAAACCGTGGATACCAAATCAGTGGATACTGGGGCATGCCTGTACCTTTTTAACTTGTAACCTCCAATTGGCAGCTGCTTCAATGCCATTTTTGAAGCTATAGATGAAGAGTGAGGTCATAACACTGCCAAATATGCCTCTATACTTGCCAGCGGCAACTCAAAGTGACCCCCACCCCCCAGCCATTATAAGGATATAGATACTGAAGTTTATTGAGTTCACCGTTCTTTCATCAACACAGAAAGGCATAAGCAGTATCAAAGAAAAGTCTTGGACTTCACATGTCCTCTTTCAGCTCTGAATTCTCTCTGGGCCCAAACATGATGACTATGCAACATGCTTTAGCACAGGATTCTGGGGCAGAGGAAGATAGCAGGATGTCGTCTGCATTCAGGTGGCGCTGAAAGTCTTGATGGGATTTGATGAGAGAAAGCCCAGGAAGGGGCTAAGAAGAGCCTTTCTTGGACCCCAATAGAGAGACGGAAAGAACTTCCCTTTGTGGGCTGGAAGAATATGGAAGAAGGCAAACCAGTTTCATATTCAGGCTGCTCATGTCACTTTGAACAAGGAACCAGCTTCAGTCCCTTATAGGAAGATCTCATCACACTCTTTCTAAACTGGTTCAGAATGGCATGGAAAAAAAAGCTGTCCGTGGAACATTTGTGAGCTATTGCTCCACCTAGCTGTTGCTTCCTCCATTTAATTTCATCCCCTTAAAACTAGGATTTTTCGCAGAAGAGGTGGTTCCTTGCTTTTTAAGGAGTAGTCACAGGAGCAGACGAGAACCTGCCCAATGTCAGAAAGGTATCTGGCTAGTTAAAACAAAAAGCATAAAGCTGCGGGGGGGGGGGAGGTTGTAATCCTCCCCAAACCCCATATTGAGAGAAAAAGGGAATTTGTATATTTGATGAGGTTAGCTTCATAGCTGAAGGCTGCATAGCCCATTTTAAAAGGAGAGATAAATTAGCCAGAGTGGCTCAAGGGCATTGCCTCATTTCCACCACAACAGCTTGTTAAACCTGCCAAGTCAAATGGGTACAGGAAGTCACAGTTTACAGCCCAGGTCTTCCTAATTAGAGAGTGGAGGCTGGGGAACAGCTTAAAAGAAGCATCAGGTTTCAGAAGGATGATGAGGAATCCAGAGGAAACTCCACTATGAGACAAGGGGAGGCAAGGCTATTTGGGCACCACTCGGGGCTGGCTCATCCATGAGGCCGATTGAGACTATTGACTCAGGCAGCAGACCAGTGGGGGGGGG
>JAJKFI010000066.1:1430423-1442369 GCA_029204185.1 Lerista edwardsae | reverse complement strand
ATAGATAGATAGATAGATAGATAGATAGATAGATAGATAGATAGATAGATAGATAGATAGATGCATTTATGCTATATTTAAGTTGTCATTCTAAATGCACTGCAAGGTTATCAAACACAGAGGAAATTGTAACGTAATAACTGCACAAAAATAAGGGCACAAATCAAGTACACTTTTGAATGTCAATAACAATAAAAACACACATTGACAGGATACAGTGAATGTGTCGGTAGTATAACGCTCACCCAACCATCCCCAGTTACAATCCCTGCTTAGTTGCTTACATGCTTAGTTGCATGGTTATTTCTACTATTATAAAGTAGAAAGGATCAACAGCTGAAAAGTCCAGTCTTTCCTTCCTCCCACCCTTATATTTTAATTTGCACTTCTTTCTCCTGCTTTTCCCCTTCCGCAGCATTCAGATAGGAGTACTACAGGAATTTCTCCATTCTGCTTTAATTTAGGAGTGTGACAATTTCAGGCAATCTGTCTTCCATTAAAAGTTCTCCTTTTTTACACTTCTGCTTCACTTGTGGGAGGGGGGGGCGTTTGAAGGGGGGATTTGCCCTTTTCCGGGAGAATGTCATCCACGCTTTTGCCTGGGGAAATTACAGTCCTGAAAGAGGACGATGGAGTTTGAATTGGGGTGGTGGGCGGAGGTTTTGTGATTCTTTTCAAGCGCTGCCCTTTCTGCTGCAAAAACTTTCAAACAATCTTTTACATAATTATTGCTTAAATGAACAGAGCGCAATAGAGAAGTTACAACGATGAACCAGCTCCCCTAGACTAGCCTACTACATAGGCTGTTGGAGAACTTCCTTCTTCACCTGAATTACTATCTCGCATAATTTGGCTCACCATTGCTGAATTCATTTTGACATTGTTGACATCATTCCATCCACTTGGGGGCATAGCTAAAGAAGTGCAGGGGGGTGCAATTGCACCGGGCAATAAACTTATGGGGGGGGGCAACAAGCTGAGCTTGACATTAGAGGCCAAAATTGAGAAAACCTTGGTATGTATGAATAATACCATCATGTTATACATAATTAGAAAGGTGATTTAATGCAGAATGCAATGAAACAAACCACAGTGTAATATCTTTACTCCATCAAACATTATGGCCAAAAAACTAGAGAAAACAAAAATATAACGGCGTCACTTTCTGTAGTGATGTCACTTCCAGGGCAACATTTTGCCCTCTGCATTGGACTACAGTTTCATTTGCTATGCCCCTGTATCTGCTTTAACCACTTTTATTCTAACATCGATTGGAATCTGGTTTCATAAAGTGTCAACGTGTTATATAAACTACTCATCCAACTCCAAATTAAGGAACAATAGGTAATAAATTAGAGATTCACAAATTAACAACGGATGCTTAAACTACGAGCGCCAAGAATACCACCGGATATTTAAATATAAATTTTCATATTTCTGCACTTCATTAAACGGTAACTTTGGCTTGAGTGATCAGCTAGCTTCAGCTAGAGAGCAGCTAATTTTCCCAAAAATTGATGTCTGAAATCCAATGTGTAAGTCACACATTCTGGTGCAAAAGCCTTCAAGTTGTGAACCTCAGTTCATGTGCTGGAATTAGGTTCCATGCAGCCTATGGCACTTGCTTCCTGATACATAAGTTTGTGATCCAAGTAAAAGCTTCTTGGGCCAGTCTGTATGCAAAGCTTCAAAATACTGGGGTAAGTGAATGGATAGCCCACAGGACACAACTGGGCTACACGAATGAATCCATGGGTTCATAACACAGCAGACCACAGTATTTTAAATGTGTTGTTACCAGAACACTTGAGCCAATAATCATCTGGTTAGTTCAAGTGAACACATGAAATTGCTTCAATTTCCCATCTCCTTTATTTTTTGAAATCTCTTTAGCCTCCAGGTTCTCTTTGCTCACGTTCCAATATTGACCTATTCTGCACCTTTTTCCCAGAAACTGTGCTTCCAAATTCTCTGTCCCTGAACTTACCTACAACTCTTCTTAGTCATTAGCCCTCCATCAAAAGCTAATGTTGTCCCTTCGGTCTGTGAAGAACTGCAAATACTCTGGAAGTTCTCTTCACTAAGGAATTGGAATACTCATAAACATTCCATGCCACAACAGCAGCTCAGTGTAAGAAGCTTCACTATTGCAAGTGTAAAACAACATAGATTTAAAAGATGCTGACGCTGAACATAAAATTTCCATTGATTTCAATAAATGGGGGGTTGCATCATTAGCATTGATTCCAAAATTCCTTCCTATTTGAAAATCCAATTGGTTACAATGGAACTTTTTCAAAATAAATGTACTTAGGATCACAACTAAAATAGTCCAACTTTATAAAAAAAATAAAGTAAGAAGAAATTAAAATCTGATTTAATAATAAAAAAAATCAGTATGTCAAAACACATCTGGTAATTGTGTTACATTTGCACAGCACCCTTGAGATTTGAATTGTACAAAGACAATATTATTTATGCCTCTCTGTATTTTGGCCAATTTGTGCTTCTCTATGTACTGGCCAACTCTTGGCCAGTATAATCCAAAATTTAATTCAAAATAGACCGAGTCTCCGTTACATACAGTAATGTGTAGCATATTATTTAACAGGCATTAATGTTTTAAATGAATGCTTTCTGATCTTAAATCAATCTCTTTTGTATAATTCACACCCTGTGTGAAATGCAGAAATTCATGCCCCACCTTCAATGAAATCTTGAAAAATAAATGCTGCAACCCATTCCTCTGAAATAATGTCTCCTAAGCCAGTAGAGAAATTATAGTTTACCATATCAAGTTTACTAGAGGCTGAGGGAAAGGCCCAGAAAGGTATTATAGTCTTCTTGGTTCTGTTAAAGGTTTAAAAAAGAAAACTTCTATAGTTACCCTATTCAGTTCTTTATGTAAGCCCTCCCTCATCCCCCAAAGTCTGAGATTTCCAAACATCTGCCCCGATCTCAGCAGCATTCCTACAACTAGAACTGCAAGAGCAAGACGCTCCACAAAAAGAAGTGTGTGTGTGGGGGGGGGAGGTATTACTAAGGACATGAGTCCATATCTCAAAACATACCTTCTTCCAGTGGTGTAGCTAGTGAGAGTTGGGGGATGGGCCACTCCAATTGTTTGACACCACTAGTGATCAAAATTGTGAAAATCAAGGTTTTTAAGAAAAATACTATCGTGTTATATATAGTATTGGTTGATGCCCACTTTAATGCAGAATGTAATGAAACATTTAAATATTTGCATTCTATCAAACATTTCATGGCCAAAAAACCAGAAAACAAAAACACAACTGTCTTATATAACAAACATGGAAATTTCCTTAACTCAAAATGGACTAATGAGACTGAGGGTGCAATCCTAACCTGGAGTTAGGCTGGCACAGTAAGCCCAGCAAAGTTTGGCCGGCACAAGGGCCACCGTAAAGTATGTTTGGATCACTCAGAGATTTACGGTGAGTGTTTGGATCACTCACACTTTACGGTGCCCTGACTCAGAGAGTGGTCCACAAGCACTTTACGGTGGCCCTTGTGCCGGCCAAACTTTGCGAGCTGAACTGTGTCAGCCTAACTCCAGGTTAGGATTGCGCTCTGATTGTTTGAAGAGCCAATGAAACGTTATTATGACAAAGCATGGAACCATGAGGTGTGGTGTGGAGTGGGGTGACACCACTAGTAACCAAAATTGTGGAAATTGTGGTTTTTAGGAATAATATTATTCATCATATTATAGACCATATGATGTGTAATTTAATGCAGAATGTAATGAAACAATCCACATTGATATATTTGTGTTCTATCTGATGTTATAGCCCAAGGGTCTCCAAACTACAGCCCAGGCACCAAATCTGGCCCACAAGATTTTATCTGGCCCACAAATATTTGACATTTTTACTCATTATTTCTCAGTTTAAGCATGGCATGGTTTCTTTGTGTCACATCTCTCTTTTGTTCATGATCTGTAATCATGCTGATTACAAAAAAGATGCAAATAAAATGCATTTATTCATTTAAATTTAATTCATTCATTTATAAAACTGATTTTTTTTAAGCACACAAAAATTTGTAAAATATATGATGTGGCCCTCATATTTAAAAGTCTGGAGATCCCTGTTATAGCCAAATAACCAGAAACAGAAAACATAACTGACTTACCATATATACTCAAGTATAAGTGGATCTCATGGATAAGTGGAGGGCAAGCTCTAAGCCCAAAATAATAGAATTTGGTATGACTTATGCATAAGTCAAGGGTGAAACTTAGGGGGCGGGTATGAAATTCTTTGAAAATGACTTACCAGTACTTATTCTGAGGCAGCAACAGAAAGCCAAACAAGAAAGGAACTATTTCACATTCTTCTGAGGCAGCACAGAAATGGAGCTATTCTCCAGACAAGAAGGGAGAGAGATGAAGGTGCTTATTGGAGTTGTAGGTTTTGTAAGGAATGCAGCAAAGCACCTCCATAGCAGCAGCCGTCATAATGACTACAATTCCCAAAAGCATCTTCACTTCTCTGCCTGTCTGGAGATGAAGGAAAATGGCTACTGGTTTTTTGCTTGCTGTCTGTTGGTGCCTGAGAAGTAAAAGTACTGGTAAGTAAAATTGCTCCGTTTTTTGTCTACCCCCCCCAGCTTTCTGCTTCTTAGCCCCACCCCTACCCAAGCTGCCATTGAAAGCTTTACTATATTGACCCATGTATAAGTCGATCCATGTTTTCGGGGTCAATTTTCAGGCATAAAGTTTTAGACTTATACAAGAGTATATACAGTAAGTAGAAAAAAGGGGATTTCTTTAACTCAAAAATGACCAATGAGACTGAGGGCACAATCCTAACCTGAAGCTAGGCCAACACAGTTAGGCAAGCCAAGTTGGGCTGGCAAAAGGGACACCGTAAAGCATGTTTGGGCCACTCTCGGAGACAGAGAGGCCAGCACACAGAGGTGCACCATCCTCCCTGACTCAGAGAGTGGTCTAAACACACTTTATGATGGCCCTTGCGCCAGCCAAACTTTGTTGGCCTAACTGTGAGTTTGCCTTCTCGTTCTCAAGAAAAAGGTGCAAGACCACACTGCTCATTGGGGTAAATGTGTTTTTAAGAAATGTGCATAAAATTCTAAAAAACAACAATATGAAACCAGTGACCAGCTATTCTTCCCTACAACCTGCTTGTTGTTGTCATTGCCATTGTCGTCTCCCCTATTCAAGATTCCAGAACTTCAGATGAGTTTCTAGACACATTCTCCACTTGTCCCTCTTAAACAGGGCTAAGTTCCTAGGCAGTCCCTCTTGTTGCCTGATGAGACTCTGAACAGGCTTTTTTTTAAAAAAAAAAATGTCAGTGTTCACTGATAAAGTGTCATTTGTTCTGGTTTCATCCCCATCCTCTTCTTGGTTGCATAAAAAAAATCTGAGTGAAGGCACGTGATTATTGTGCCTATTGTAAACTCATGTGCGTTACCACCAACGCATTGTGTGATACACCCAGTGGCATACCTAAGGAGGTGCAGGGGGGCAACAAGCTGCAGGGGGGCAACAAGCTGAGTGTGAAAATCTTGGTATTAAGTTACCATCATGTTATACACTGAAATTTAATTAAATGCAGAAATTTATGCAGTAATTTAATGCAATGAAACAAACCGGAGTATAATATCTTTACACTATCAAAAGGTTATGACCAAAATCCCAGATAATGAAAATACAACTGTCATATAAAAATTGCGGTTTGTTAAAATGACAGGTTTTTTTTAATAAATAATATTTTCATGGTTCATATCATTTGATGTGGAATTTCATGCCTAATGAAATGAAACAACCTGGAGTGTCATACCTTCATTCTATCAAAAGTTAATGCCAAAAAACAACAATATGTCATGTAAAAATCATGGCAATATTATTCATGGCAACATTGCAATATAAAATCATGGCAATATTGCAATTTGTTAAAATTGCAGTTTCTAAGAATAATATTGTCATGTTATACAGTATACTATTTGATGTGGAATTTTATGCAAAATGCGATGAAACAAATCAGAGTGTAATATCTTCATTCTATCAAAAATTATGGCCAAAAACCCCTAGAAAATGAAAATGCAACTGTTATGTCACTTCCTGTTATGACATCATTTCAGGGGCATCATTTTTCCCCCTGTACTGGGCTACACTTTCATTAGCTATGTCACTGGGTACACTGTCTAACATTGGATGCTTTCACATCCTTAATTCGCCTTGAACTAGGGGTAACATATATTTGAGGGCACCAATGTTTTTCTAGTAATGCTGTATTCAAAATAACACCTTTTTAAATTTATGCAAGACAGGCTGTTCCATTGTAAATAAATACACATAAGAGCAGATGGAGAAATTTCACTAATGCATAATAGTAGTGGCGATATAAGGGATTATTTTTGCTGTGATAAGAGGGGTATTACAAGTGCTCCAAAATGCCCTGTTCTGATCTACAAAAGATTGGAGGTCAACAACCAGTCCACCAATATCACCCAGAGCCACTAAAAGCTTGTTCTCCATGTCAGCTAATCAACACTGAAAAACATGTAAAGCCAAATAAAGTGCTGCCTTAAACCAACACGTTATATACAATCAGTTTATTGTAAACCATTCAGCCAGATTACCAGAACATCCACATCAGTTTCAGTTTCATTTGTCTTGGTCCCAAGCCAGAAATAACGATAATTTTGAAAGGTCTATAAAAACAAAAAATGAAAATAAAACTCATAAAAAGACCAGAGAGTGAAATACTTCATTGAGATTAGCGGTCCTTGAAAATGAAAGTTATTTTCATACCAATTTGCTGCCCCCATCACCAAATGGGACACTTTTTTGAGTTCTCTATTATTATTATTATTATTATTATTATTATTATTATTATTATTATTAACAACATTAATTAGCTAGGGAGTGAAAAAACACACATTACAGACAAACACTTAACTAATTACAATCTATTTGTGGCTATCTTGAATCTCTACATTTGTTTCAGTTTTACCTTTAGATTGCTGATTAGTAATTTAATTGGTGGTATCTTCCCCTGCCTTCAGTGAACATATAGGGTATGGCAGAAGCAGATCTTTACAAATAATTATAATTTACCAATGTTCCAAATGTTGTCATCATTGTTACAATCTGAATTCAAATGCTCACTGGGCAATTTTACCTCAAAATTACACTTGATGGCATCTCTTAGTTGTTTTTGATCCTGGTAGATATCACATACGGACTCTCAAAATGATCATTTAATATTGCTAGAGGTAGGTGTTTTGGAGATTATTAAAAAACCATCACTGTTTTCTGCATTTGTCATTTTTTGTTAATCAAAAAACAAAAAACTCAAAAACTGGAAAAGAATCTCTGCATATTCATCTCTACATGACTGTGGCTGCATCTGCTGACACTGTATGCCAGTGATGGCAAACCTATGACATGCGTGTCAAAAGTGACACACCAAGACATTTTGGGTGACACGCGAGAGTTCACCAACACCCGACAACAACTGAGTTTGTTTTACTAGTATTTCATTTTTGTAATTATTTGATGTTTCTTTATGTAATGCATAGCCCCACACAGGATTGGGCTGAATTTTTTAAAATAAATGAATATGTAAATAATTGTTTCTCTTTCATTTGGGAAACTTTTAAAGTGATTGTAATTTATAATTATAATTTATAAAAATGTGCCCTTGGAATAAAAACACCTAACACCACTTTCTGCATGTCTAATTCAGGAAAACACCAAAATATGTGGAAAAAAATAAAACTGTATTCGCCCACTTCTAACCATTGCATGTAATCTTCTAAATATTGCCAGCTAAAGTTATTGCATGGCAACTACCCAATGCAGTTAAATGCCTAATGTCTTTGCACACCAGCCACCAAATACCCTCAGATATTGAAATCTACTACAATCAGATATTTGTATAATCAGAGAAGATCAAGAGTGCAATCCTAACCTGGAGTTAGGCCGGCAGAGTTAAGCCAGCAAAGTTTGGCTGGCACAAAGGCCACTGTAAAGTATGTTTGGACCACTCTTGGAGTCAGAGAGGCCAGCGCACAGAGGTGCACCATCCTCCTGACTCCAAGAGTGGTCCAAACACGCTTTACGGTGGCCCTTGTGCTGACCAAACTTTGCTGGCCTAACTGTTCAGGCCTAACTCCAGGTTAGGATTTTGCCCCAAATCATATGTATAGATTAACATATATGGAGGAGAATTATTTTTGGGGGAGAGGGGGAGCAACTGTGTAGTGATTAATAGCTTGTCACTGAAAGGGGAAGATGCCCCTGTAATACAATTACTAGGTCACCTATAGCCAATTTTTTTATTGTTCTGTCTCATTTATCTTACAGTCCGGGGTTTGTTGTACTGGTTAGAATTCCTTTCTCCCAACTATGCTGAATAAGCAGAATCTGATGGGAAAGCTAAAGGAAAACACAATAGTGAAGCAGTGTAGCAGTGCCAAGACTCTGCGCAGCAAGGAACCTTCCCCTCACTAATCAGGGAACAAACATTTCAGCAAACCAGTCTCGGAACCCATTAATCTATCCATATATGTGTTGTCTCAGTTACATATCCTTTTCCCTTGGTTTCCATTACAATTGCTAGTTCTTTTTCACCGTCCTCTCTCAAAACTATACTGACTTCTGCACAAGGAATCAGGATATAAATATAAGAAATAAATAAGACAGCATACATATATTTCTTATCTCGCAGCAGCAGGTCAGGTACAAGCAGAGCTATCAAGCCCCTTCATATCCACCCTGTACAAAGGTGCTTAAAATATACAATAATTACACAATAAAAATGTAGGGGGAAATCCACCAGGACGTTCTCCTTAGTAAAGCCTTTGTACATCTCTGTTGCATATCCAGACCTTGAGAATGATGATTTTCAACATTTTTCATCTCACGGCATACTGAAAAGGTGCTACATTTGTCAAGTTACACCATCAGTTTTTGAACAATCGGCCAGGCACACCACACTGCCAGCAGGGGAATCAGTCCCCAATGGCCCTACTAATAAATTACCCTATCCCAAATGCCGCAGCGCATCTGCAGACCATTCGCAGTACACCAATGTGCCACATCATAGTGGTTGAAAATCGCTGCTTTCTAATGCCGCATGTTACAGATCTGAACAAATAGTAACCTGAGAATTGAGGAGTTGGTTCCAGTTCAAACAGCCCAAAATGCAAGAAATTCAGGAGAACATAACTAATGCAAAGCATGCATCTGCTAGCTATACAGTGACACTGTCAACTAATTGTCCCATTGAGCACCCATTTTTAGTGCATGATGGGAATTATGTTTTTTTTTCTACTTGCTTCATACTGTTCAAAAAAGAGATTGCTCCATCTTGTGGCCAGATTTTTATGCAACAGCATGAATTCAAACATTATGACCCCCGTCATATGTTGAAAATTGCTTTGAGGGTGGCATGAAGAAATAATCTGGCCATCTTATTGCATGCATGACCAGCCATGATGCACCTGAATTTCTATTGTGTGGACTGGATTAGCATAAATTCATGAATTGTGATGTAGCTGTCAGGTCCCAACGCACACATATACACATGCACGCACACACATACAGAGAGTGAGAGGGAGCCTCTGGCATAGCTGTGACAGAGGAAGCAGTTCTGCATTTTGCAGTGGAGCAGTAGGTCACAGAGGCCTCCTTGATGTAAGGGAATGTTTGTTCCCTTAATTGGTTAGGACTGCGCCCTCTGTGTGTCTGTGTGTGTGTGTGTGTGTGTGTGTCTGTATGTGTGTTGCTAGACCATACACCTTGAGTCAGCATTACTTTTGAATAGAACATCTTATATGGCAGTGAGTCCAAAAGGCATTGCTGAACAGAACAGACAACTATATTCCTCTCCCAGCCCTTTGACATGGAGCTATTTTGAAAGAATCTACAAATGTCCACTGTCAAATTCAAACTTCTGCTTTTACTACTGATGTACTTGCATTAATATAAGTACATTAATTGCATTAAGAATTTCTTCCTTCTGCATGTAAGCACAATGTCCCTGCATTAATGAATTCAGATTCCATTCTGGCTACCAACAGAACCATCTTTTTTCCTTGACCTGTCAACAACCTCCAAAAGATTTGCCAACATTACAATAGCTGTGTTGATTTATGTTAGATGTGATTTCAGTCCATGTGCATGCATGCACGCCACAGCAAGAAAATAGGCTTGCACAGAGTTAGGGCGCAATCCTAACCAACTTCCTAGCACCAAGGTAAGAGCGATGCAGCTCCAAGGTAAAGAAACAAACATTCCCTTCCCTTGAGGAAGCCTCCTTGACTGTCCCCAAACTGCAGGATGCAGCACATGCCCCATTGACACTGCTATGCCAGTGCTGGAAAATTGGTTAGGACTGTGCCCTTAGAGAGCTAATCCTAACCTGGATTAGGCACAGTTAGGCCAGCAAAGTTTGCCAGCAACGTTTGGCCAGCACAAGGGTCCCCGCAAAGCCTGTTAGGCCAGCACAGTTTGGCCGGCACAAGGGCCACCGCAAAGCATGTTTGGACCACTCTTGGAGTCAGGGAGGATGGTGCACGTCTGTGTGCTGGCCTCTGACTCCAAGAATGGTTCAAACATACTTTACGGTGGCCCTTGTGCCGGCCAAACTGTGCTGGCCTAACTCCAGGTTAGGATTGCGCTCTCAAATATCACTTAGGGCCCAATCCTATCCAACTTTCCACCTCTGATGCAGCCATGCCAACAAGGCATGCATTGCACCGTGGGCAGACAAAGAGGCCTCCTCAAGGTAAGGGAACATTTGCTGCCTTACCTCGAGGCTGTATTGCGGCTGCATCAACACAGGAAAATCAGATAGGATTGGGCCCTTAGTCTAGAACTTATTAGAGAAACTACCATAAGTGCTATTGAAAATATTTAAACATGTCTATATTTGCAATTTACACTAGACAAAAAAATGAAGTTATAAATTATACTTGTTTTATATTGTAAACTTCCTTACAGAGGATAAGACATGGTTAGAAATCTGAATAAAACAAATAGCGGAAAAATTCAAATGCAGAAATAGTACAGAAGAAAACAAAATGGAACTAGGGTAGTTTTAAAAAATCAAAAAAATTCTCAACGCTGCAGATTTTCATATTCAGATCTTATTTGCAGAGAATATTATTTCTCTTATTTGAAAAGAATCCTATTCAAAGAGGGCCACTGGGTTCAAGAGGGCTTGCGATTTCTCTGCTTGAGAAAACAGAAGAACAGCCTGTATTATATTAGCGCCTTTTCTGAAGTTTTGAGGTTGTCCCTCGTTTTTTCTCTCTCCAGTTTTCCATCTGAAAAAAACATCAGTTTCTGTAAAGACAGGTTTGGATAGGGCCAGGCACTGCTGGGGGAAAAGACAGAGGACTTGTGTTGATACTTGATATAACAACTCAGGCCCAAGTGGGAAAAGGGAGAAGTGATAGATGATTTGCAAGTCATTCCTTGACTTTTGCATGTAATGGAATCTCTTTGGATTTGCCTAGAAATCACAGCCCAGACAGGAATGTCTTCTGAATCCCTTCTTCCCACTCCTATAGATGTAATAAAATAATATTGTACGGAAACAGGGGGTATTTAAAATGCATGTAATCTTTTTAAATGAAGACATCAGTTGACACATAGCTCTTTTTTTTTTTTTACAGTTCTCGCAGCCTTGAGTGCATTTGTAGGATTCTCCCATGAAAGCCCATGACTCAAAGCCTTCTTTCACAGCTGTACAAAGTGAGAGAAATGCTCAGCTAGGAGAATGGACTGCAACAGTGGGAATCACATTGTAAGGCTCCTCTACATTAAAAAGCAGAAGCAAAAAGGCTTCTCTGCAAATAGAGAAAAAGGACAATTGCAGGCTTGAGCAAGAAGAGACTCTCTCTCTCTCTCTCTCTCTCTCTCTCTCTCTCTCTCTCTCTCTC